>VWZS01003942.1:62590-261103 GCA_013397075.1 Rhabdornis inornatus | reverse complement strand
TGACATTCAGAATTGCCTCACTGACCAATGAACCACTGGAAAGGGGAACTGTGAGCTAAAGGATGATGGAAACAGGAACACCTTGGCTCTTTCCAAGCAGCTGTGATGGTTTGTCACGTTAACATGTAGCTGTGGAGGGGTATCACTGCTATTTCCTGTGAGCAGTGGATGTTGTCAGAACTCTTGTGTTTGCTCTGTGACTTGCTATGGCCAAAGCTGATATCAGTGTGCTGGGAGAAGCAAGAATGAACACACCTTTGCATACAGGTCGAGAGCCAGTATGCCTCCTGCCAGTGAGGCATAACTAAAATGCAATGGTTTCAAAGAGGAGTATGAGTTTGTAAAGAGTTGTCTTAGGGTTGCTTTGGATTTTTGTTTGTTTGTTTTGGGGGTTTTGTTTGTTTGGTTTTNTCTGTCAAGGCAGAGCAGAAAGTGGCTCTCTCACAGGGTTTATAAGTTGTCGTTCAGTAGTCAGTTCTTCTTCTCCTTTTTTGGGGTGTCATGATAGGCCTGACTGTAAGTGGTAAATTTGAGTGGCAGTACTTTTTCTGGTGAGAGAAAACCACCTCCTTTCCCCCACCAGTCCTTCACTAGCCCCTCTGAGAAGGCTTTTCCTGCTCAAACCCACTGTGGTTGCACTTGCTTCTGTGCTGTGAGTTGGGTTTATTTCAAGCTGCAAAAAGTGAGAGCTCTTGTGCTGTAGTGGAAACCTGTAATAAATGTTCCTGTCATTTCACACTTCAGTTTTGAGACCTTTAGCTACAGAGACACAGGATGACATTCAGAATCGCCTCACTGACCAATGAACCACTGGAAAGGGGAACTGTGAGCTAAAGGATGATGGAAACAGGAACACCTTGGCTCTTTCCAAGCAGCTGTGATGGTTTGTCACGTTAACATGTAGCTGTGGAGGGGTATCACTGCTATTTCCTGTGAGCAGTGGATGTTGTCAGAACTCTTGTGTTTGCTCTGTGACTTGCTATGGCCAAAGCTGATATCAGTGTGCTGGGAGAAGCAAGAATGAACACACCTTTGCATACAGGTCGAGAGCCAGTATGCCTCCTGCCAGTGAGGCATAACTAAAATGCAATGGTTTCAAAGAGGAGTATGAGTTTGTAAAGAGTTGTCTTAGGGTTGCTTTGGATTTTTGTTTGTTTGTTTTGGGGGTTTTGTTTGTTTGGTTTTGTTTTCTTGTTTGATTTGGTTTTGTTTATTTTTTTTTGGGGGGGGGTGTTGTGTGGATTTTCTAGTGCAAAAAATGGGGCCCAAGAAAGTAATTAGGCAATCTGAGAGGCATAACTTGTTAAAAAGACAAAAAATTAATTGCAGGTTCATGTAAACGTGTTGCTGATAACAGGTCTGTCAGCTTGCTACAATTGTATCTCTATTACAAGTGCCCTTTTCTGCACACTGTGCCAACCCTATCAGCCAGGTTTAGCTGTCCTGCCTGTCTAATGTGGTCTAAGTTACTGCATGGCATTGCTACAAACCAGTGATTTTGAGACTGCAAATATTTGTCAGGCCAGTTGTGGACCTCCAGGCCACACACAAAGCTGCACCTCAGCTGGCATCAGAAATCTTCTCATGTGCTGTGAGAGACAAAGCCCTTTTATGTTTTTAAGAGTTTTAATAAATGATAATAAGGGATAATTATAAAGCAAAAGTTACAGGCCTGGTTGCATGGCAAAGCCAGAGGCACACTCACTTCTTCAGTCTGCAGTCTTTTATACTGTTACAGTTGTGTTACTTCCTCAGATGATTCTGCAAATTTATTTTGAGTTTGTTGACTACAGTCTTGCATCAGATTTTTGCAGCATTTGCACAATAGCTGCAGGCGTCGGCAGTCTAGGGTGGTCTTCTGTTGTTCTTCTGACGCTGCTTTGAGCTTGGTACTCTTCCTTTTATGGTCTTCTGCTCTTTGCTTATGCCGTTTTGGATATACATTTTGCAATAGCAAGCATATCTTAAAATACGTCTTTTGCAAACCTGCTTACATCTTGTGAAAGCCTTTCTCCCTCTTTTACACTGCCCACAAACAATCACAAATTTTTTTCATACTTAAAAAGCAGTCTTGTACAATGATTAATTGCAAACAATTACAATTTTATCATTAAGGCAAATAAATTGTAGCGAAAGCCACCTCTCACATAACTGTTTATAACATGTGCCCTGTGCAGCTCTGTAGAAAACCCCCAGTCCTGGTATGAATAGGTAAACACCAGGCTGCCTGATGCCTGGGCTTGTGAACAGCTGTCAGTGCAAGGACTGGAGAAATCATGAGTGTCCTGGTTTTGGCTGAGATGGAGTACTGCTAAATATAATAGTTTTCTTATTTTTCAACAAAGTCAAGAATTTTTAACTGTAATAATTGTGGTATGTACCCAGTTTCATGACAGCACCCCTGCTGAAGCAAAAGAAATATGCAGTGAGTAGAGTTTTGCCTAGTATCAAGAGTTTATGTATCAGGGCAAAGGGTTTCTAGTACTGGATTTTCTCATCCTGTAGTCAGCTTTTAGAAAGAGAGGCCAAGATCTTGATGAATAACTAAATTCCTACTCCTAGAAATGAGTATTTTTAGCAGATTTTCAGCAGTCCCTTGAAGTTGAATTTGTGCCATCAGGTCACTTAATTGCTTTTGAAGACCAAATGGGGGCATTTAGTGACTTTCAGAGGGGACTTAAGAAGCTCAGCTTAAACATGGTTGTATCTCAGTTAACTGGTTTTAGGAGGGACATTGTCACCCTCAGGGAATAAGTGTCTGTCTCTATTATCTGTAGAAACAATTCGTATATGCGTCTTATGCTGGACACAGTAAGTGAAGTTGGGTGGAATACATAGGACCCTAATGTATTTTGATTTTACATTTTTTCTTAACACTTTGAATACTGGCAGAAGACTTACCAGCAAGTGACATCCAGCTGTGATGTTTCCATGATTTTCTTCCCTTGCTTTTCCTCACTTTTGCTCTGTAGTTTTCATTCTGATTTCATAAGTACCTGAAATAGTAGTTTGTGTTCAGTATTTTAATTCGTATTGTAATGGGGTAGAAACAAACACATTCTCAGTGCTCACATCTCAGCTGAGATGATTTCTAATCTAAATTTATGGCTTCAATCAGATTTTTAATAACTACTCTGTTTTGTGCTGGTTTTAGCAGAACTACTTCTTTGGAAATGTAACCATATTAACAGTACTTTCTCTTAATCATAATAGAGTTTTTGCTTGTAGACCATCTGTTTCCACTACTACACTGCTAGCTTTTTCCTGCCAGCTTTTCCTTGATGTATTATGTGCTCTTAAATAATAGTCAAAAATCAAATCAATCAAAATCTTTCTTTAGTCATTCAACTGGAAGTATTCGGATACATAAAATTACACTGGGAATGATTTGATTTGAAAGGCCCCAGAGATCTTTGCTCTTTCTTTCATTCAGTGTTATCTTGTTTTGTTTTAGTTCAATGAGCTTGTTTTGGTTTAGCTATACACACAGCCAATATCTACAAAAGGAATACTCGTATCCTCATCCTTATAATCCTAGTCTTTTGAGTTTTTGTTCTTCGAGAAATCCATTGTGGGAAGTCAACTATACCCTGTGCAATGCTATTGCTGTGGAAAAACACAGAGGTGACTATAGCTCGGTTCTGTAAATGTACTTAAATCCTGTACATGCTGAAACAGTAGTCAAATACCTTTGTGACTTTGTGGAATATTCTCAATCCGTGTGGGGATACCTTCTAGCAGCCTCCACTACCTGGTGCGGGCTTATAGAGAGCTAGAGCAGGACTTTTTACGAGGACATGGAGTTGTGGGACAAGGGGCAATGGCTTCAAAGTGAACGAAGGTAGTCTTAGATTAGATATTAGAGAGAAATTCTTTACTCAGAGAGTGATGAGGCACTGGAGCAGGTTGTCCACAGAAGCTGCGAATGCCCCATGCCTGGAAATGTTCCAAGGCCAGGTTGGATGGGGCTTTGAGCGAACTGGTCTAGTGGAAGGTGTCCCTGCCCAAAGAAGGGGAGGTTGGACAAGATAAAGTCCCTTCCAACACAGGTCATTCTATGATTCTATGGTATGATCATCCTTTTTCTTTCTTGTTTTGTTGGATTTTTTTTCTTGTTATTTCTTTTTCCTCTTCCTGTCACATAAAACAGAGAATGCAGATTTGGTTTAGTGCTTCTTTTTGTGTGTACCATATCTGTAGGATCAAGGATGGGAACCAAGTCTTATGCTTATTAGTCTTGAGGAGAAGAACAAAGATGGTTTTGTGAAAAATAAATTACTTTAGTTGAACCATGGATAGTCAGTGCTTAAAGCGCTGGAAATGGATCAGACCCACTATGTTGCTTCTGGGTAAACCTGAGCTTTTCTCAGAAAACTAAAGAAGTTCAGACACACACGTTTCTCAGTGGGTAACAGTTTTTTCAGTGGTACCTCATGCTTTGGAAAGAGTCCCTTGGCCAATCTGTATATGTTTGGATTCCTTTGCTCCATGACAGTCATCACAAGGGATATGCTGAAGAGCTAAGATTGTTAGTGGAAAGGGGGAGTTATAGACACAAGAACACACATCAGTGATATTTCTATGCTTCAAACATAACAGCGTGTGCTGTTATTTACAAGTATACAGACTTTGTCTTATTACTGCCATTAAATATTTCTGCCATGATATCTGTTGAAGGGCAGGCTGTGTAACAGACAATCACAATAAAGCACCAACTTCCAGGGAGCAGAGCAATAAGCAGAACCATCAATCCTGGATTCAGCTTTTGGTCTTTTACCTGCTAACTTCTTTTCCCTCCACCCAATAATTGTTCTAACTCCTCAGCATATATTTTCATGTGCCAAAGGAAACTGTGCATCTACACACTTGTGGCTGTTCAGCTCACGTGTGCTGTCAGACCTGCTGCATTGAATATCCCTTTTCTGCTGGATTTTCCCCACACTGGAGGCACCATCTTGAGTCTTTCTGCTGTTAGGATGCTAGGTTTTGGAAAATTCATAGGGATTTTTGCCTTTTGTTTACCATCAGTAGAAATTAGCCAGTGGATTAAAAAAAAAGAAAAAAAAAAGATAAAAATTAAGGGACACATGAATAATGTAAAATTCCTTTTTTTGTAAATGGCATCTGCTTGAACTTTCCAAAAAGGAATCTTGGGATTTTTCCTCTGTTTTTCTGTTTTGTTTTGTTGTTTTTTTCCCCTTAAATAGCTGATTTCTAATAAATCCATTTGTTTAAAACAATAATTATCCTTGTAAGCATTTTTAATAACCAAACTTTCATGAAGCCCTACCACAGAATTTAAACAGATATGACAAATTTTAACTTATAATTATGATTTTTAACCCCTATGGCTTCCAGGAAAAGAAAACAAACAAAAAAAAAAACCAACAAAAAAAAACCCCAAAACAAAACAAAAAAACAAAACAAAAAAAAGCAAAAAAACAAACAAACAAAAAAAAACAAATCCAAAAAAACCACCCCCAAACCAGCCAACCAAATAAAAAACACCCCCACAAAAACAACAAAAAACCCCCAAACAAAGTATTAAACCAAGAAAACATAAAACAAAATTTAAAAAAACTAAACCAAACCAACCCAAACAAACAAACAAAAAAAACAACCGCCCCAAACCAACCAACTACCACCAAATGAACCCTCCCCCCTCCAAAGATAGGAAGAAGATAGGAAGAGATCATTCAAGAATTTTTGCAAGAAAAATCTATGTTGTTATTCTTTTCTTTCCAGAGAGGGTATTTATTTCCTTTCTTCAAAGAAATTACTCTATTGACTTTTCTACTTCATCTCTGAAGATGAAGAGCTGTCACACTTTCTAACCACGCCACTGGTGAGATACATTGTCTTGCTTCACACTGGTGACTTTAATCTGACAATTTTGGGCCACATCCTGTTCCACAAAGCGTTTTAGAACTTCTTAAAACTGATCACATCACTTGATCTCCACATGTGCAATGAAATGGAACTTGGTGTTCTTGCACCTGTACCCTCAAATAGGTACAGATTAAGAAGTAGTGTTTTTCTATAAACTGGCTTCTATATTAGCCATTTGCTCAATGAGCCCATAATAGCAGGAGAGATACTGTGCAGATGAAGGCTTAAATGAGAGAGGCAAGGAAAAAAGAGTTTACAGGGTACTGTAGCAAATACCCACACTTGAAAATGTTCCACTCTGAGCTTTCTAAAAGAGAGTCCTTGAGGTTTATTTATTCTGTTTTTTCCTCCATTGTAATGACAATGAGTATGAAACCACACGTTAAACAAATGCATCAGTCTGCATTATTCACCTGAGTTCACTGCATTGAGTGATGTGAGTGGGAGGTAAGGGGGTTGGGAATATTCTCCCCCTCAAGTTAGCATTACTTCTGTTCTTTGTAGTTTTAGACTGTTAAATGGTGTTTCACTTTTCCTTTGCAAACTACTTTTATCTCTCACTGAGGGCTGCAGAAATCCCCATCACATCTAAGACAGCAATAAATTAGGAGCTCCCTTCCATGGTTATCATATTTCTTGCACCTAATTTGGCTGCATTCAGTGTGGTCGAGGACCTCTATATTCCTCACCCATGGTTCAGCATGGGCCCTGTGCAGCAAAGCTTGCCAGGCATGGCGAATGTCTTCCCCCTCCTCTTCTCCACAAACCCAGCCCAAACCAGCCATATGTCCCCATGGCCAGTAAAGCTACTTGCTTGTGCCAGGTCTAGAGTCAGATTATGTTTGCTTTCTGTGCCCTGGGTTATTTATTTACTGACAGAACACTGGTTTGTTCCATTCCCTATACTACCTTCTTTAAGATAAAAGAGTATTTTCCCTGTTTTGTACACAGAATGAAATGGAGGCCATCACTCTCACACTGTCGAAGACACATATGAGAAAAGGTAACCTAATCTCTGCTTGATGGGGTAGTTTCTACTTCAGGGCTAAGCAAATATTGATGCAACCCCAAATGAAATGGGATCAGTTGCCTGATTTACACTCATTGCAAGAGTCAGACTTGCCCTGCCTATTTATCTCAGTCCTTACTGTGCTCCATCTTTTCTCTGACAGTGTAGCTGCGAGTTACTTTGCTTCCTCTTGCCATATGCAACTAGCAGATTTGTGTAAGCCAAGATACTTGCATATCCCTTCTCTCCAGAGATTATCAAAAGGTTGTAAGAGTATTGGACAGTTTAATCCCAAAAGAGAAAAGGTCTGGGTCTAGCAAAAGAGGGAATTACTGCTGCAGCAGTGCACTGTTCCTCAAATTGTGAAGAGGGCACTGTAGTTTTCAGGCACCACCTGTCTTTGCTGGATTTCTGTACTTTGTCAGTGGGTAGAGTTCTGTTGTTCCATTAGATGTAGAAGAAACTGCATGGCCCAGGTCTCAAAGGCATATAAAATATGCATATAAAAATGAGTAGGAGCTAGACTCTGTCTTGGGTTAGCAGTAGCATTTTTCAGTGACAATTTGCTATTTAGGTAAGATTTGTATGTGTCTTGCATTGTTTGGCAGTGAAACTCATGGAAGGTGTGCAGATCTGATGCTCCTTGCAGAACTGCAGGAGTCTCCAAATTTGTGTCTCAATCCTTCTGTCACAGGCTTGGTTGACCTCACAGTTGGGATTTATTCTTCATCTTTGAAGCACTCTCGTGTTCTTACTTGTTCTCTTCTTTCTGCTATGCCCTATTAATATCCATTCCTGTGTTTTTTCTTTGTGAGGGACCACAGCTCTCATTGCAGATCAATCTAACAGCTGATCAGCTGGATCGTACTCCAAAGCTCTGCCTAACTCTTCTAGGCTGTGTCCATTTGCTTCTTCTCTGAGTGGGGTGGCAGGTGGGTCATGGAGGATGCTCCCCCTTTCTCCAGACCTTGGCTTGTCATGTAGGTGGCTTGTGCAGAGAATAATAAACCTTAGTGCTACTGTGCCATCCTCCTACAAGCACTCACCAGCTTGTAGGGAGGGAATGCAGAGCTTCCAGAGAACATTGTAAGGGGAAGTGGACAGAGGTAGCTGCAGTCTAGCCCCTCTAAGTCATAGCCTTTAATAGCTCATCTGGTCATCTACTTCCTTATTGCCTAATATCTGTTCTGTGGTTTAAGCTTTACTTTATGGGGAAAAAAGTTTGCAAGGTGTGCCACGAATCCAGGGCCTTAAATCTGGGAGAGCTGGCTAGCCTGAGGAGCCAGGGGAAAAGAGAGATTGAAAAGAGAAGAAACTGGCAGGCAAGTGGTACACCTCTTCTCCCTGGACAGACCTGTTCAAGGGACCAGAGGAGGAAATTTCAACGATTTAGAGGCTTGGTTGCCTTGGGGACGCGTAGTCTAATATAATGAATTTCAAGAGCAAACTGAACTGGCATATTTTATTGAGAGGAAAGAAACTGAATGATATTTGCCATATTGTGAACAGCCTCATTTTTCTCAGTCAGGGGCTGGAGACACTGATCTTGGACTTGCCCTGGCCTCACTCCAGGTTAGAAGGAGGTGCCTTTTCACAGCAGCTATTCTCTGCAGCAGCCTTTGTCAAGCAGGTCAGGCTCTGTGGTCTGCTGGTCCTTTCTGGCCTGAAAAACTGCTGAAAGCCACTTCCCATCAGCAGAGCTTGCCTTGCAGCAATTCAGTTTCAGATGACTTTGGGCATGACCTTGTTTAGGCCTGCTCCCAGCAGGAGGAAAGAGGATCAAGTTCAAACAGGTGAGAATCAGGTTTAGTGCCTTCATGGTCCTGGTGTGCCTTGGAGGCTCCCTCCACTCTGATTGCTCTGGATGGGTAGCTCTTGCTGGAGCCCATCAAGGCACGAAGCTGATGAGGCAGAACAGACGTGGTTAAAAATCAACAAGGTGTACCAGCCAGAGATAATGTGCCATGCTCTCAGAAAGGGAGAGAAATCACTCTTAGGGCCTTTTCATTGATGTAAAAACATCTGTATGTGAAGCTCCCTCATTTAGAAGCTGACCGCTGAGGAACATCTACTTTTGAGTTTTATTTTCTAGGCTGTGTGTTAAGTCTGTTTGCAAACAAATCACTACACTTTGATGAGTCTAATTTCCAGGCCAAAACATGAGCAAGTAATCCAATTTGTGCAGAAAAATAAAAGCAGTATAGTATTTTCCTTGGTCAGCTACGTCATTATCTTAATTCTGAATTAACTCTATGACCTATACTATCTTCTACAAACTTCTAAAGCCACTTTCAGCATAGACTTGACCTGCTCCAGAGGAATTTTATCTTATTCTCCTCCATATGATTGTAAGATATTGGACCTGCTTAGTGCCATGTGAACAAGTGAACACATGAATAGCACAAAAGTCCATAAAGGGTCGTGTGTATTTTTCAATATTCTCTACATGGTGTATAGTATTGTTCCAATTTTACCTGACTAATAAAGGAATTGGAACACAAAAAACAAACCAACCCCCCCCAAAAAAACCAACAACAAAAAAACAAACAAAAAAAAAACCCACCCAAAAAAACCCAAAACAAACAACAACAAAAAAAAACCAACAACCCACAAACAAACTGAAAACAAAACCAAAAAAACCCCAGCTGAAGTAAAGCAGGGCAGCCAAATGTAATTATCCTTAATTTCCATCCTCTTTGGTGTATTCTTTGTTAAATAGTGACCCTTTCCATAGCATCTGGATCAAGAGGACTTCTCAGCTGGTAATCTTTGCAGGTTCAGAAATAAGAAGTATTTGCATATGAAAGTTTTTAAGCACATCCAGAAACTGATTTGAATTAAGCTGAGGGAGCTTTCCAGAAGTCTGCTTTACTCTCTGTTATGAAAGAGTAAATAAAACTCCCTACTGGATTTAGGAAATGCTGAGGTAAGGATCGCTTAGAACATTTCTAAAGGCTACCTGTCTTTGTTCCCTCTGTTTCATACCTAGGGATTCAGCTTGTGTGTAGACGTACTACCTCTCTGCTCTTCTAAATGGGGTTGCCCAGCAGGTTCTTTTCAGGGCAGGTTTTGGTTTTCCTCCCTGTCTGTTAGCTTCAATGTTAGCTTAAACAAGAGATGCCATGCCACGTCATCATAGTGGTTCATTATGCAAAAAAAAAAGAGCCTCAGTTTTTCAGAAAACTCTACAGAAATATTCTAAAGTCTGGATTTGTCTGGTGTGCTACTTATTTCCTCCTGTAAACTTTTGCATGTGGCTTACATGCAAAATGTTACTATGCCTACCCCGTAAGAATATTGTTGATTCCCTCCTCTTCATCTAAAATGTGTGCTTTTAAAAGATTTGGATTTATGAAAACCAACTTTTCCAATCTGAAACTCCTAGAAACTGAAGTTCTCTGAAGTATGAGGTTAGACTGAAACACCATTGCACTTTTTTATCAAAGGAAGGGTTTGCTTTTCTGTGCTGGGAATTTTAAGTATTTAGGGATATGGTCGCATCACATTGTCAGTGTTTTCTTCAAGACCTTGAAGGAAAACTTTATTTGCTCTAGAAGTTGAAACACAGACCAAAAGCTGTTCTTATCTTCCATGAAGCAGGTGCGCCACTAACTGAGTAGGGAAGCAAAGTTAGGGAATGTAATTGTCCTCATTGCACTGGGAATTCTGGCAACATTGAATGTCAGATGACAAGTCCCTTGGGCACCGCTCTAAAATAATCCTGGTATTATTGTTTTCCTGTTTCTTCCGTTGGGCATATGGTTCCAAATAATGAAACAAATGAGATGAGTGCTAGCCCGGCATGTGAAAGCAAACATTTACCTTCTCCTGCTGCTCATGCCTCTGACTCACTTTGAAATGAGATGGTGAGCACAGGTCTTGTTCAAAAGACAACTGGGTGGCTTGAAATATATAAAAGCCCTCTGCAGTAAAAATGCTCTCACGTGGCAAAAGCTAGACAGGCTTCACAGTTTTTCCTTTCATCTTGGAGAGATTTTGAGCCCAGCCTTGTCTATGGGGCTGTTGGCAGGTAAGTGTGTACTCAAACACACATCTGGCTCAGCAGGGTGGCTTGGTGCTGCCTGTTTTGCCTGCACCTGTACTCTTGTAGAGCAGCAGTTCCAGGAGGCCCAGGCAGCTGAGGTTTTTTCTTCTGTTTTCTTTAAAAGACTGGACTCCAGAGAGGCTTTGATCAAGGTCAGCTTTGCTTCCTGCCCCTGCCTGTGTATCTCTTTTCTACACAGTCACAGACAGGGAGTGATGTGCCTCTGCAGGCTTGCCCAGTTGTAAACTGACCCAGTCAGTGACGTCAAAGACCCAAATGCTGTTGAAACTGGGTTCCAACCCCACCTGAAACTGGCTGTCCGTGTTTTCCATTATAATAAATATTGTGGTAGCTGGTAGGTGTAGTCTTGGGACCATTCTTACTGGAGGGTGCAGACCTTGCCAGTGAATTTTGGGATCCTATTCTGAGAATATGAAAGGCTGTCAGCTTATATAAAGTCTTATGCAAGGAATTATTCTAGGGAGAATTCAAAGCTGATTTTTCCTCCCACCTGTGGCTATCCATTACATTTTGCCTACGTCTTCTTTCCATGCCTTTTTTATTCTTTAGTGAACTTAATACCTAAGCTACTGAGCACATTAGTAATGCTTGATTGCAGCCCCTAGTGCCTGTGCTGCAATGTTGTAGCTCTGTTATGGAAGTGGGAATGTCCTTGGCCTCTTACTCAGCTACTCTATGAGCAGGAAAAACAGCACCTTATTAATATGAGGTTGGAGTCATTGGAGTGAGTCTTGAGGAGGCCACCAAGATGATTAGACGGATGGAGCACTTCTGCTGTGAGGAAAGGCTGAGAGAGCTGGGATTGTTCAGCCTGGAAAAGAGAAGGCTTCAGGGTGACCTAATTGCAGCCTTCTAGTGCCTGAAGGGAGCCTGCAAGAAAGATGTAGAGGACTATTTACAAGAGCATGTAGTGACAGAAGAAGGGGAACTGGCTTCAGACTAAAAGAGAGCAGGTTTAGATTAGGTATTAGGGGGAAGTTGTTTCCTGTGGGCTTCTTTTATGGTATTTGGCCTATCTCCTGGCTATTTAGAGGTCTGCTTTGCCTATAAATGTGTGGAGAATTGTCTCAGTGCAAGTTATTGATGGACTTAGTATTGTGCCTGCATGGTCTCAACCCGAACTGTTGCGGACTTGACTGGCTGGGCGTGGTCTGGGGGCCAGCTGTACTGCTGATGGGGACACCAGGTGCTCTGGGGACATGGGTGGGGAGCTTGGGGTTAGTGGTGCTTCCACTGCACAAGGAGACCGACATGGAACACACCATCAGGGACTTGGGTGCACAGGGCAGCACCTTAGAGCAGCTCCAGTGAGGAGCAGCCTTGTGCTGATACAAACTGTAGGAACTGATACTGTGCTCTGCAAGCATTCACCTCCCTCATGTGCTGTACATTAGAATAAGTTGAGCATGTACAGGAATGGAAATTTCTGTCTTTCTTGGTACATTTTTATCTCTGTGAAGAAACCAAATGGTGCTGTACTGTAACATTTGAGCATAGAAGTATGGATACCAGTTTTTGTGTATGGGGAAAGTGCATAGTCTAATTTACATTTACTCTCCTGCATATTTCAGATCTCTGCAAATTGAATAATGAGTTTCTTTCATTGACTCATCTATTTAGAAGAACCTTCCTTGTGGGGTGATCAGTGACAGGACACTGTAACCAGCTTCTTCCTGCACTTTACTCTGAAAACTGCTGATATTTCTGTGCTGATTGTGTCCAAATATTGCACTGCTGCAATAGGGGATAGGCAGCTGCCTCTGGATTCATTCAGTATATTGTACTGGTCATAAGGGATTTACACGTAGATTTATCAACTTGGCATTGAAACGTTGGTCCAGATGTATTTTGAAAGGGAGAGACTCAAGTTCCTGTAATACTGTTTCTGCTGCTAGTTAGAGATCTCCTGTGTAGGTGTTTGCCAGAGGTCTACGTAAGGTGTATCATAGGAAAGATAGGGAACACAAGTGGGAAAAATTTAATGCACAAAATATTTCTGCTCAAAAGCTAAACCTAAAAATCGTGCTTGTCTGATGCAGAGATGGAAGATTGCTAGTGATTTGTACAATGTATACAACTGAGGCTGAGAAAGTTAAACTCAAAATTTCAGTTTTGGATTCTCAGTGGAAAATTATCTATCAATAACATATTGCTGACCCAGAGTTATTTCATAAATAATGTTAATGATAATAATTATACTTAATACAATAGATTATTTCAGAAGGTTTTTCACAATTGGTTTTCAAATTAGAATGAAGGAAATTTCATCAAATGAAATAATTTCTAGCAGTCAGAGTATCACTCAGCAGGATCTAGTAAGGATTGATTTTAAGTCATGTCAATTTTAAATCAATAAGCTTAAAATTGTCTTTTAATTCAGTGACATTAATTACATTTTTTAGTCTCACATTTTCCAAAATCAAGAATTGTGGCACTAACTATAAAATATTTTAATTTGATTGTTGTCATCAAATGAAAATCTTTTCACAGTATGGTTGGGGGTCTTTTTATCTGATAAAGATATTCTGTGTATCCTTAAGCAATTATAAAATATTTCCTTCCATTCTAATATTCCCACTGTAGTAGATTTAGGAAAAGGGGAATGAAATGTTTCATTTCTGGCCCAATTACTTTTCTATTTACTCTTTGTGTCAAGTTAATCTTGGAGGAAGACTGAAACACAGATTTATACATTGAACATCAGCATTCTAAATAATTTCTAATATGACTTAATAGATTTTCCACACGGAACAAGTTTCAAAATATTCAGTAAAAGTTGCACTTTAAAGAATTCTGGATAGCAACAGCAAATATGCCAATATAGAAAATCTGTAGGTGCTGGCATTTGGATGAATAGAGTTTCTTAATTCAGGAAATGGTTTGTTGAACTTCATAAATAAATAGGAATATGATAATTTTGTTAAAGGTATCTCACCCCATTCTTTTAATAAAAAAAATTAACTTCTGTAACTACTTACAAAAGCTCAATGAGCCAATAAATGATAATTTAAAATTGCTTAATTTACAGTATTATAATTAATTATTAACTTTTGTTGTTTTAAGTTCATTTGAAATACAAAGTAGGCTCATTTCTATAAGATAATCCAGGAAAAACTTGAAACCTATATTCTAATACTTTGAATAAATGATTTTTCTCTACCTTGTGTACTTATTACAAATCGAAGTTTCAAAAAAGATAAAGCTACCTTATTAAATATAAAGATTGCTGAAATGAAAGTAATAAGTAGTCAGCAGTGATTACAGAAAATTGATGTGGGTGATTTGAAGTAGGAGCTCAGGTTTCTAACGTCAACAGAAATGTAGTTTTTCCTCATAATGAAACTAATTTAAGAGGTTTATTTCTTGTCTGTCTGTACTTTAAATTACCAGCCTGTGTTTAAACAGTGCTGGAGATGGGTGTTTAACTGGTGCTGGTTAAATGACTGCTGTGGATGAGGACTTCAGGTGGCTGTAGGTCCTCTCCCTCCCCACATGGCTTTGAGCTTATTTAGGCCATGAAACTGTACCAATGGAATGCGAATTCCTGGTGGCAAATCCACACCTTGCTTACTTCCTTGCAAGGAGTAGTTCCGTGAAGTTCAGAGTTATGCTTCCTTTATGTTGAGCCACTTAGATATGTAAACATCTTATAAACTGGACAGCAATAACTCTAAACTTTTATTTCTTTTGAAATGTATTTGATAAACTAGTCTATATTCTGCCCTATTTTTGTCACAGGGAAGTTGAATTGGCAGGCAGAAGTCATGGAATATTGCTTTGTTTGCTTCATTTTATTGTTTTCTTTGCTGTTTCTAATGTCAGTCTTTGAGGTTTTGATCAAAGAAAGCTTTGAATCCTTTCTTCTTCAGCTCTTAAGAAACTCTGACTTTAGATCAACCAATTTCATAAACATAGAGCCCAGCTTCCTCTTCTTTAAAGAAAGTCAGCCCTTCTCAGTGTGGTAAAATGCACCTCCTCATTGAGGAATCTAAACTAGAGAATTAGAAGTTTTGGTTCATCCAGAGGATTCTACAAAGTAACTTTGCAAAATGATGTAATTGAAAATGTGTGGTTTAAAAAGCTATTTCATGAACATTTAATAGAGATGAAATTTGACTTTCTTTGCATGTTCTTATTAATGTAGTCTAAGTGAAAATATGAAGTTACATTGTGAAAAGTCATGAGATAAACACGAGGGTGAAATGGGAAATAAACACATTAAGCCCATCTCAGACTGACTAAAGTGCAGAAAGTAAACAGATTCACTAATAGACCTATTTTACTGCCTTAACTCTTGTAATTTATCCCGAAGCAGGCTCTGATGTTTCACGAGTTGCTTTCATTTTATTGCTTGTAAGCAAAATGATGTGCATCTAACATCTATCTCTGACGGTGATGTCATCCAAAACATGTCTGTCTGTCTGTCTGTCTGTGGTTTGTTACAGGATGATAGCATTTGTGCTTTCTTCTTTCCTTCTCCAAATCATCAATCTTGACTCTTCTACTGTTATTGTTTAAGGTTGGAGTCATATGATAAACTGGACAAAACCGCAGAAAGTTTCTACGAGATAAAAAGATACTACATGTGGAGTATTTGATTGCACACCTTTTGTCTTTTTAGCTCAAATTGTGAACTCCTGTTTTAATAGAATTATTATTGAATAGCATACTGTGGTCATTGACATGCTATCTTGGGCTCAGCAAGATAATTACATCAAGGTTCTGTCAGATAAATAAATTATCTTAGAAGTTAAAGGTTGAATACCATCTCAAATATTCAAACTAGGTCATGTTTTATATTTCTTCTTTTTCATCTTGTTCCTAATGTTGTCAAGAACTCATATCTGAAGATGGTTCACAATTTTTTTGTCTAGCAATTCATCACCTCATGGACAAGGAGCTACAATGCATTTTTGTAAGTCCTTCAAATCAAACATTTGTTGGCTGCTATGGAAGGTAGGGTCAGCTTACTGCTCCTTGTTCCGAAGGAGATGGCATTGGTTGTGTAAGCTTGAAGATGGGATGCATCCTTTCTTTTATACAACTTGTAGCATAGGTGATCCTTTAATAGCGTTGCACATCTTGTCTCTTTTGGTGGTTTCATCAATTATTCAGAACTATTGGTCCCACATAAGTGTAGCAATCACTTCAGTTGAAAGCTTTAGGATAGATATTTTTGGCCTAAGGAAGAATTTTCTTTGTCATCAAAATAAGATCCAGAAACTCCAGTCCTGCACCAAGAACCATTTTACAGATAATAAATATATAGCGAAAGAATACTCTGTGAAGGAGAAATCCACAACGTAAGTAAACAGCTGAAAAGTCCATGCCAAACAGGCACCTAAAGCCACGTTTGGAGGAAGGTTCCTTAGTCTGACAATGAAGCTGTCATTATGGCAAATTATTTCAGATTATGTTGTAGGTATATCTAACCACATAAACATTTATTTGAATATGTTGCAGACATTATACCGGATTTTTCATTTCGTATCAGATTTTTAGATAGAGATGTTAAGTCACATCTGTGTCACTGTTTAAATATACAATATTAATAGCACATTGCAATAACACTATTTAGATTGTTTGCAAGCTGGAAGGCCTCCTAGCCCGTTTCTCCTTCACTCTGCCTGTCAGATACATAGGCAGATGGGGAAATGTTTTCTTTACAGGGAATTTCTATTACAGAAGTTTCTGTGGTCAATGCTGACCTCAGCAAAACTCGATTGACTTCCCCTGTGTTTTCTTCTGTGTGCCTTTACTGCTCACACATACAGGAAAGGGAATAAGGAAACTATCTCCAAATCTCTTGATGCAGAATTGGAGAAGAATTCGTAGATTTTCTTCTTGGAGAAGGAAGAGCTCAGCTGTGCAATCTGCATTGCACAACTGGGGATTTTTAGTTATGTTAATAAATCTGCTCTCCCAGCTGACATTGATTTTAAGATCAAATTAATACACTCATCTACATGACAGCTAGAAGAGAGTACATACTCATGTTGATAGGGATGACAGGTGTTAAGCTAAAAAGCTAAATTAAATAAACTAAAAGCTAAGTTAATAATCAAATATCTAAAAAATACATAGTAGTACTTAAATTTTTATCAGCTGCTTCCATTGCGGGGTCACCTCCTTGCACTACATCTCCCATGATGCACCCACAGCCTCCATCTGCTGTGTCTGGCACTCACCTGCCTTTGCTGATTCATGGGTGACCACCTGCTAGGAAACATGTTTTCAAGCAGTCAGGCATTTTCCTGTGTAGCATTTTGGTCTAAATCCTGTCTTTCAAATCTTCCCAGGGTTTTGTGATTTTGAAAGAGAAGCCAGGGTAATGGTTTTAACTTGTCACTGTGCTCTGAAAATGCTCTGCAGCACAGGGGAAATTCTGCCACCCACAGCTGATAGACAGGGAAATAGAGGCATGGTGTCTAATCTGCAGTGAATAGCACATCTTAGGAACAGAGTCCAGGTCGTGTGACCCCTGCCAACTATGCTAGAATAGGTGGCTTAAAGGTGAAAGGCTGCAACTGTGAGATGACTGGCCCTCCTTTTTTAGCAGTGATTAACATTCCTGAAAAGCCTGCCCAGGCTTATGGCAAGTAGTCATGATTTACTGCCTCTGAGGATCTTTATTGCAAGGATTTACATGCCAGCTGTACCAAGCTCAGATGCCTGAAACCTTGAAATTTGATTTGTATTATTTTAAAGTCTCTCCTTGATTTAAATAAGGAATATTCCCAAAAGTTTTCACTTTTAATATGAAGGTATGTAATTTCTTCTGGAGGAAGTGAACTACTGGAAAACCTCATTGAGGCATAGATCAGATTTATTCAAAAATTAAAAATCAAGCCCAGAACTTAACTTTCTAGTTCCATTCCTTCCTGCATGGGCACAACAGGACGGTGGCTGTTACTGCATCACCCAAGCTTCCCTGCCTGCAGTGGTTTAGCTTTCCTGCCTTCAGTAATGACGTACCTCCACTCCTAACGCAGCAAAGCTAAATTTAGCGCCTGCAGAGTGCACTATTCCTATATTTAGTGCTGTGAAAGTCAGACTTCAGCGAGGAACTGGCTAAACTATGAGGTGTTCTGCAGTCCAGCAGACAGAAATAGAAACACAGCAGAATGCCTCTTTGGATTTTCCCCCTGTGGCCAGGCAGCAGTGACAATGGAGGTCTCTGTGCAGGGATGGCATTTAAAAAAATATATATACCCCAGCAGTTATGAAATTCCTGAACGTGAGCAGACAAAGAGCTGCAGAGCCCGGTGCCACTGGGAGGACACTGAGCAAGGCGGCTGTGAGACAGAGGAAGGCTGCTGGCAGCGAGCTGGGGACACAGCAGTGGTGGCTCTGCTAGGCTCTGCAACATCCCCAGGTGCCAGCAGCACTGCAGAGGTGGTTCCAGCTGTGTTTTACTCCTCTGCCATACGGTTGGGTATCTGCTCACATGTGATATGCATATGCCATAGACCATCAGGGCCCGATTCTCATGTACCCAAACTTGCCATGTATCGGCTTGGTGTGATTTGTAAGACAATATAATACTCTTTGTTAAGCCAGGTGAAGTATTTGGGAGGGAAAAAGGAAATTCGGAAGTACTTTCCTTTGGGTCCTCCATCAAAGCAGGAAATGCACACCACAGATGCACCGTGGTGATGGGAATTGTTGTGGCTTTTACTCGTGTGGCACTGAGCAGATGGAAGAGTGGGTTGGCTGTGGCAGCACCCACCCTGATGGTGGCCAGCTGTGCCCAGCCCACAAGCATGGAGGGCACCGCTAGAGGGCTCTCAGGATGGGGATTGCCACGTCTGGAAGAAAACTAATTAATGCTGTGAGATGTGCTGGCACCAAGCCCTTTTTCTGCTACTGGCAGCAGTTAACAGAGTTAATATAAACGGGTACTCAATGATCACTTCAGATTGCCTCTTGGGTACTGCCAGCCATGTTATTTAATTCCTGCGTGAATCAGAAAGCATCTTTTGGACAAACATCAGATTGATTTGGTTGAGGAAATCACTTTTGTTTTTTTCATTCCAGTCTGCCGAATCTGTACCTCAAATAAAAAGCATTAAAGTTTGAACAAAAAGACTTAGCATATCCTAAAACCCTTGAGGGAAGCCTGTTTTCAGAAGAAACATGAACGATCAAGAAAGAGAAGTACATAGAGCTAGAAGATTCCTGTGATGATCCTCTGCTTTCATAGCCATCAGGCCATAGAGTAATAAAACTTTCCTAAACTAATGTTGTTATTTTCTAAAAATAGCCTTTTTTTCCCCCCACTGTTCCCTTCCTGGGAGTTCTTCCAGAACAGTACAGGTAGAATTGTTTATTAATTTCCAGCCTAAATTTATTGTGGCTCATTTATTCTCATTTGTTCTTGTGCCATTTTTTCTTCATTAGCTCTTCTTCCTTCCCAATGTATCCCCCCTATAAATATGCCTGGAATAATCATATTTTTTCACCAGCCTTTGCTTGGTTGGGCTAAACAAGCAGAGCTCTTCAAATTGCACATTCTAAAATAGGCCATCAAGCTTCAGGACTGTTGCCATGAGGTATAAGGACTTTTTAAAAATCTTCTTTTACCCCTTTGTACGTTACAGAACATTGCACAAGTGGGGGTACTGTGACACAGGGAAAATTTGCCATGATGTCTAATTATGAACTGTGGCAACAGAGTAGTTTTCTGAGACAGAATATTGCACTGAGAGACCCACTTTATGATGCAAATTGGCAGGTACTGGCCTAGATGAGCTATTTGCCTCTGATTTCTAATTTTTTTTAATGTAGAACAGCTTAGTTGCTATAGAGAAAATTATACTGGTATAAGCCAAGGAACGTGACCTCAGAAAAATTTAAAACAAAGCATCAATTGCAGAGAAAATGGAGCAGAGCCTTTGAAACATCTCAGATTTTCCTGAATTTTCTGTGAGATTCAGGAGTATAATAAAAACATTCAGGACAGCATTCACATATTAGTATCTTCTTCCTTATGGGCTGGTTCTTGGAAACAGGAAAACGTTTCCATGCATGTAATGAGTTGCCAATGATGGCTTTTTCACAGAATCACTAGGCTGGAAGAGACCTTTAAGATCATCAAGTTCAACCTGGGCCCTAACACCTCAAATAAACCTTGGCATTGAGTGCCACATCCGATCTTTTTTAAACACATCCAGGGATGGTGACGCCACCACCTCCCCGGGCAGACGATTCCAGTGCTTGGCAGATCATTCCAGTACTTTTGACCACTCCTTTCAGCTGGGTGCCAGCAGCAGGACCTGGCAGGCAGTGAAAACTGACTCTGTATAGGAATGAGGAGAGGGAAGCATCTCTGAAGGGCAAGGTTGAGTCCATGCAGTGCTCAGCCTGTGCCGCAAAGCTCATGGCTGGGAACAGTCAGTCAATAACCATTGCTGGCTATGGAATCACAAACCCTGAACTGTTCTGAGGCAGGAATGACAGGCACAAAGACAATCCCAAGCCTCTCAAGTTCCTATTAATTTGTCTGCTACCCATAAAGCCTGCTCTCTCCTGAGCATTCATTCATTTACACAAGCATTAAGTGTATCTGCAAAAGTATATCTATCTTGACATCCTTTGGCTCTGTGATCAGGGCAATGCTTTGATAAAAAAGGGGAGTGAAAGGACATTGTTTTAGCTGGAGGCCAAAAGCTGCTTGAAAGGAATGGAAAGGGAGGGGGATTCCATGCTGAAGGTAATTAAAGAAGATGAAGTACTTAAGTAAAGTGAATGCTTCACTGCGCAGAGTTAATGCTGAATTTTACTGGTCTGGGAAAAGAAGCTGAAATATTGCTGCTCAGATTTGTGTTAATAATTTTCTTACATGCTACTAAATGGCCCAGCTTACTTTGTTGTGGGAACAGAATATGATCCAACCGGTGCCCAAAAGACTTTAGGAAAAACTCATTACAAAGAAAGCCAATTCTGTGCTATGTGACAAGGCAACATGTGGATGTTTTAATATTATGTCACTGGTAGATCCAGGAGTTAAAGGAAATGGAGGCCTTGTTGGACAAACAGTGCCCAAGAGATGGAGTCACAGCTCCAGTAACTTGTAGTCTTAACATAAGGGTAAAAAAAGGGAGGTGAGAAGCAAGAGTTGCATGATCTGATGTGGGAATGTGCCAGTCCGGTAAGCATTAATGGCTCACAAGAAACTTTATCCCCTCCTCACAGTCAGTTTGGACTGAAAGAAAGGTGATGGAAATGTAATTCAATACAGATGCCACAGTAGCAGAGAGTCTAGCAGCAGAGTGACTGCAGGCAGCTTTTTGTGTTCTGACTGTGTGGCAATTGCCAAGGTGATGTCTGTAAGTTCACCTCCCAGAGCCTGTATATCCCTGTCAGCCCATTGATTTACCTCAGCTGCAAGACCCAGGCACAGCCTGGTGTAGAGCCCCTCTGCCCAGCAATGGGCACCATTGGAGCAGAGATTTGGGAGAGCTTGGGGAGATCTGGCCTGTCTGCACCCACATAGCCAGTAATGCAGCTCAGCCTCTGCCTGAACCTTGAGCCTTGATTTTTTCTCTGTATCACATGACATTAAAGCTGTGGTGAAAACCGGATTTGCTCAGTTGCCAGATTTCCAGTGACTCTAATGAGGCCAGGATTTCAGCCTGGCAAGCTATTCAGCAGTGCTATCCTCACACCTGTAACTCAATTAACCAAGATACTCAAAACCCTTTGTTATTTTCCCCTTCTTACTTCTAGTTCATTTGCTAAATAGCTACACGTACCAGTTGCCCTTTTTCTATCTCTCAGGTGCTTTCTTCTGTTGCCAAAACGTCTCCCTCCCTGGCAGGCAACATGAGGGAGGATGGCACCCCTCTCCTTCCACAGATGGTCACTGCTGTCTCCTTCTCAGTCACCAGCTGCTGAATGTGAAAGGATTCATGACACGAGAGTTGACATAGTGAGAGGCTGAGAAATTCCCTGGCTTGTAGTACTGTCCTCAGCCCGACCTTCCTCTTCATCTATATTTTCATTTGCCACTCAGGGTGGAGGAGAGCAGCCATGAGTCATCCTAGGGGCTGATGACTCATATTTTCAGTCAGAGCAGTCAGTGCACTGAGGGTTTCTCAAGGCTCTGCCCAGTCTTTTATGCCCAGAAGCTCAGCAGAGAGTTTGTGCTTAGGTTTCCCTATCTATGATTTCTAGCCCCCAGTTGATTTTTCTCTGTTTCACTGTTTCCTCCTTTGCCAGTAGCTTTTCCCTCCCCCCACAATCCACTCTGAGCTTTCCAGTTCCAGACTGAATCTGCGTGCTCCATATATGCTAACATTTCTCTCCAACATCCTCTATGCTTTTGCTGCTTGGAGAGACCCCACTAGTATTTACTGTCTATGTGAGATGCTGCTTCATCACGGCTTGAACAGCCTGTGGCAGTGTGCTTGAGTTGGTGCTGAGAAACACCACGTTCTTTACAAAGTTAAGTTGCTAAGCCATACATATTGATGTATGCCATCCCCTGCAGCTGGTATCAGCACAGAATCTTAGAATGGTTTGGGTTGAAAGGAACCGTAGATCATCCAGGGCTCCAAGTGCCCTGCCACAGGCAGGGACACCTTCCACTAGACCAGGTTGCTCAGGATGCCATCCAGCCTGGCACTGAACACCACCAACGATAGGACATCCACAACTTCTCTGGGTGATCAGTGTCTCACCACTCTCATAATGAAGAATGTTTTCCTTTCATCTAATCCACAGGCTCTTGTAACAAGTCCCTTTCCCCTCTAGATACTGAAAGGCTGCTCTAACCTCTACCTAGAGCCTTCTCTTCTCCATGCTGAACAATCTCAACTCTCTCAGCCTGTTGCCATAGGAGAGGTACTCCATCCGTCTCTGACCATCTTCCTGGCCCTTGTCCAGATGAGGACCAGCAGGTCCTCATCTTTCTTATTTTGAGGACCCCAGAACTGGATGCAGAACTCTAAGTGGGGTCTCACCAGAGCAGAGAAGACAAAAAGCATTTCCATTTTGACCCAGAGTAGGGCAAAATCACATCCCCTCACCTGCTGGCCATTCTGCTTTTGATGCAGCCCAGGATGTGTCTGGCTTTTTGGGCTGTGTGCACTCAGGGACAGGTCATGTTGAGCTTTTTGTCCAGCACCCGTCAAATTCTTCTCCTCAGGACTGCTCTCAGTCTGTTCTCTATCCATCCTATGTTGGTGCTTGGGATTGCCCTGGCCCAGGTGCAGGACCTTGTGCTTGGCCTTGTTGCACTTTGTGAGGTTTGTGCAGGCCCAGCTCTCAGGCCTGTCCATGTCCCTCTGGATGGCATCCCTTCCCTCCAGCGTGTTGACTGCACCTCAAAGCTCCGTGTCATGGGCAAACTCGCTGAGGGTGTGCTCAGTCCCACTGTCCATGTAGCCGACAAAAGTGTTAAACTGCCCCAGCCCCTGAGGAATGGCACTCGTTGCTGGTCTCCACTGGGACACTGAGCCAGTGACTGCACTGAGTGTGACCATCCAGCCAAATCCTTGTCCACTGTGGTGTGGTCTGGGCCTCTCCATTTTAGAGACAAGGATGTTGTGTGGGACAGTGTGATGTGCTTTGTTTGTACAAGTCCAGGTAGATGACATCAGTTACTCTTCCCTCATCCACCAATGCCTTCACCCATCATGGAAGGCCAAAAGTTTTGTCAGGAACAATTTGTTCTTAGTGAAGCTATCTTGGCTGTCACCAGTCCCCTCCTTATTTTCCATGTACTTTAGTATAGTTTCCGGGAAGATCTGCTCCATGATCTTAACCATGGGTTAAGTGGGCTACTTTCCAGCTGTGCATCTGTGGTTCTTAAAATACCCATCCGGCCCAGAGTTGTGGCTTGCATATCACCCATGGTGAGTGGCTGAAGCAGCTGCTAGGCCCAAGCTTTACTTGTCACTTCTTGTTTGAGGTTCACCTTCATGTCAGACTACAGCACATCAGAAGAAGCACAAATGGGTTCTCAGGGAGCAATGGCAAGTAAGGAGGTTGGCCACACAGCAATGAGATGGTTCATGACAAGTTGCAGGACGCATTCTGCTTCATGTGTGAGCCAGTGATGATACTGGAAGAGGATCTGAATGAGAAGAGCATATGAGATGTGCAATATGCTGGGAAAATTGGAAAAGAGGACAGCATGAAAGTGTAACAAATAAGTAATTGAAGTAACCCTTCCCAGCTCCTTTGAACTGACAAATATTCTTACATTCAAAGATAAGCACACACAAAAAAAGAACTTATTTTTATCGTGCAGTGCATGACTGGTGTGTTGGCAGTATTTTGTTGTCACTCTGCATGACTTTTAATTGAGGTTACCTAGAAACAGTAAGAGACAAAATTGTTTCACCATGACTGAGTCTTAATTATGTGAGAGTTCACAGAAAACCCAAACCCTATCATGGGAAAGAATGGAAAGCCAAATTATGTTGTTCTCAGTCTTTTCAGCTTCTCTTTGACTTATAGACCTTTTAAGTACATATCAAAAAAAATAGATAGGAGTTATTTGAACCAGTTATGGTTTAGATCTATTATGTGTTCTCTGATTTCTTTTCCCAGCTTAAAAAGAAAAAGATAAAAAAGAGAGAGGAAAAAGAAAAATAGCTAAGTTCAGGGATCTGAGTCAAAAGCCCTAAGCAGAAGTTAGATTTTGAATCTCACTACAAACTTCCTTCATAATATTAATTTTTTAAGAAAGTCAAAGTTTTTGTGTTTGTTGAAGAAGCAGACCAAACCAATATGAATTGAAACTACAAACCGTGTGTGTACGTGGCAGAATGGACAACTGGCTCATGGTCTCTGTATACATCTTTGCTTCAATAGATTCAAAGATGCAGGCTGTGGAAAGAAATCATGAAAACTGTACCATTTACCAAATTGCAGCAAATCTCATGTTTTATGTGAAAGGTTAAAAAACTTGTATTCCATCTGAACAGCTCGTTCATGGATAATAAATAAATGAGCTGCTAAAAGGCTATCAAGAATGTGAAGCTGCTCTGTCCCCTGTTTGTAGTTATGAAATCTAAAGGATACCAGGCTAGGAAGTATATTTACATAGAAACTCCCAGATCAAAGTGCTCCCAGAACAAAAGATTTTCTGGAATAAGGTAGCTTCCAAAAAACTCTGGATAATTGCAGTCTTAGTGGAGCCAAGCGCCCTGGAAGCTGCCAGCCGTGTTGTATGTCTTTTGGCACCTCTGCAACATACATAAATAGCTGGAGACCTTTCTGCAGCCAGGAACAAGTGAGATGAGAAAATGCTCTGTTTCTAAATTTGAAAAGAAAGCTGT
This sequence comes from Rhabdornis inornatus, assembly GCA_013397075.1. Classification (NCBI taxonomy): domain Eukaryota; kingdom Metazoa; phylum Chordata; class Aves; order Passeriformes; family Rhabdornithidae; genus Rhabdornis; species Rhabdornis inornatus. The sequence goes on along the minus strand of VWZS01003942.1, from coordinate 235,851 downwards.
AAACAACAGGCATGCTGATTTTAGGTATGCCAGGGGACTCTGGGAGTCTGCCCTTTGGTCCTCTCTGCAGGCAAGGTCAGCTTCCCCTCTGTTTTGTTTTGTAAACACAGACAGAGCATGACAACAGTCTGGGACTGCTCTTTCTGAAGACCAGGTCCCAAACTGAGAAGATGAAACTTATCCTGGTGTGATCACAAGCCCCACACTCAAATCTTTGCTTTAATAAGGCTTTGCTAACCAGTTGTTCAGAGTGGCTACCTTAACAATACTCCTATGTGGTTCCTCTGCTTAATCTAGCCTTTGAAGGTGTCAGTCAGGGTTATTTATAGGGGAAATGTGAGGAATAAATAAAGATCTTGGGCCACAGAAAATAGTACCACAGTAAGTGAATGACAATTCATCACAATATGAGCAGTGGAGAAGTTCGTTTCCTTCCTCTGTCCAGGACCACCCTATATTTGGCAGCTGGCCACATTAATTTGTTACAGGCTTTAGATGTCTTTGCTGTTCCCTAGTCCTATTGAAATGTCAGCCATATTTCAAACATCCATGAACTCCACGCATTGAGCTGGAGATTCTGTTGATGGTACAGTTTTAACCACTTCTGATCAAGTCAGGAGACAGCAACATGGTCTATTGAAAAGCAAAGATGTATGTTAAGCTGTGTTTTCACAGATTTCCATTATCTAAAGACTCAGGTCTTATTTCAAATGTTTTAGTTTATCCTTAACTGAAAATTTTGCTGTGTTATTTTTGCAGAGGTGATTGCATAATTTTATAGAATCATATGACCATTTAGGTTGGAAAAGGCCCAAAGATCCACATCTACACATTCTAGTGTCTAAAGAGAAATATAATCCAACAAGAACACTGAGGGTTCTTCCAATTACAGTGGTAGGTCATTGGCATTTGAGTTCCTTTAGAAAAAAAAAGTTGTATTCTACACTAGGAGCATAACTGGAGGCAGTGGCTACCTAGGTGGTATTGTGTGTTAGTGAAAGCTGTAGCTGAGTAGGCAGCTACACTTGGTGCATTTCACACCTCACCAGCCCATGACCACTCCAATAACTTTTCATTTATTCCTTCCTGCAGACAAGGTGGTGAACTCCAGAAAAAAAACACATAAACCAATGCCTAATTCCCCAAATTTCTCAGGGCGTTTCAGTTTTTAAGCCTTTTGGCAGCTTCTTGTATGCTCTTCTGGTTCACTGAAGTGACTCTTCAAAGTTTGCAGCACAGGGGAATTCTGGCTACAGGCACTTTTTCTTAGCTTGTTTTACTAGTATATTTCAGATACTCTTCTTCAGAGCCATTGTTTCACTGATTTTCTACTTCCATCTTTGTAAAGCTAAATAACTCTGCTATTTTCCCCTGGAATAATTTTTACACCCTATTCTTCCTTTTTGGGTCTAGACTTGATGTAGGAGAGAAAGGTTAGTTCTATGTGCCACGAAAATGTTTGCCATGGTACTTTCTGTTGCTCTATTTGACAGGGTGCTCCTTCTTCTATTTGGCCAGTTACTTTTACACAACTGTTTTTTCCAGAATCCACATCCCATTTATCACAAATGGTCCAGGAGTATTCAAACACTTGTGCAAAGCATGTTGTCCTCAGAGAACTTGTTGTGGCTTAATCGCTGCTGGCAACTAAGCACCACACAGACACTCGCTCATTCCCCCTCCAGTGGGAGGAGGGAGAGAATCTGAAGAGCAAAAGTGAGAAAATTCGTGATTTGAGATAAAGATAGTTTAATAGGTAAAGTAAAAGCAGCCCATGCAAATAAATCAAAACATGGAATTCATTTGTTCCTTCATTCATCACTTCCCATGGTCAGGGAGGTGTTCAGCCATCTCCAGGAAAGCAGGGCTCCATCATGTGTAACATGTGTACCCCATTCCTTCTTCTTCTACTGGCTTTATATGCTCGGCATGATGCCACATGATCTGGAATATTCCTGTGGTCAGTTGGGGTCAGCTGTCCCAGATGTGTCCCTTTTCAACTTCTTGTACATCCTCAGCCCACTCACTGGTGGTGTGAGAGGCATAAAAGGCCTTGGCTCTGTGCAAGCACCAATCAAAACATCCATGTGATATAAACACTGTTTCCAGCACAAATTCAAAACACAACCCCATACTAGCTACTATAAAGAAAATTAACTGTCTCAGCCAAAACCAGCATAGATATCCATTCTGTTACAGGTTTTGCTTTTTCTTATATTTCCACAACATTCTTGGGATGTCATGACATTTTTTTTCCTAATCAGAGGGCAATCCTGCCTTGCTGGCATTCCTCTGGTGTTGTGAATCACAATGTGCTTAATTACCAAGTAGTGCTATTCTTCCATGCGAGAATATTTTGTTCCCAAAACTTCATCCCAGCTTCAAGACACAAGAAATATCTGTGTGGATGAAAGAGCTGTTACTTTAGAACAGCTGTTCAAATGCACATAAACACCCTGCTGAAATGGCTATTTTGCCTATGATTTACATTTGTAAGGGGCCTTAATGACTCTTCCTAGTATGAAATTTCAGCTCAAGCTTAGAGCAAACGCTGTGCAAGTTGCAGTGGTGCCAGAATGCTGTTCTGCTCTCATGCTGTTCTGCTTACTTACCTGCTGAAAGAGGAAATGACTGGGGGAAAGCTGCTTCTGGAATGTGCAGTGGAGGACACTTTTCACCCAGTGCCTAATGGCATTTATCCATTTTGTCCCCGAGGCTCCTGCCTCTAAGAGCTTTCTAATGTCCTCTGTGGTGGGCATAAGGATGGCTGCAATTGGTTTTCTGGTGAAGAGTTTCTGCATAGCTGATGCTCTGGGTTTGGAGTTTTTAAAATTATCATAAAAAGGAAAGTATCAGGGCAGTGGAGACATAAAATTGTTCTCTGAGTGTGTAGCTAGGCTAAAAGCTCATTGTGGTGTGATGGAAACATATTTGATGAGTGGAAAAACAGAGGTCTGCCATCTCTATGACACTGTGGCTTTTCTAAAAGGGGGGTACTTTATTTTTCTTCCCATATTCCTATGTGACTGGAATGAAAATATGGAGAAACACCAAAACGAGATATTGCTGCATTTCAATATTCACTATAACTGCAAAGAAAGCTGTATGTGGTGATAGTAGAAGCAGATATCTGCACACCCATGTTAATGGTAGATGCAGATGAACAGGTATAAATTTACCCAGTGCACCGTCTTTTATGGAGGCACATTACTTAGAAGTAGATGATGGTAGTGCTACTGTAGCAGCACAGCTCTGCAGTTGTCAAACTGTGTCATAGGTATAGAGTAACAATTTAAAAATTTCTGGTTGCTATTGGTAATTTGTTGATTTTTCCTTCTTTCCAAGTGTGAAGGTTTGTGATTAGAGAACAAGTACTTCAGATTGAAGACTGACCCCAGCCAGGGGATATGATGGCAACTAAAATGTAGTGATTTTGCCCTGAACCTACTGGATCAAGTCGTCTGTCACTTTGCTGAAGCAGTGGATAATTGCCATGCCTTGTCCCTGAGAGGGCTCTGTGAATATACCTGCTTGGTAGTGAGGAAGGCCAGCAGAGGGTCAGCCATGGAAATAAATATTGAGTAATGTCAATATGGGTTGTTTGAATCTTTTCCTTATTAGTGTGCACGTGCCTCCTGTCATATGCCTTAGAACTGTTTGTGATGGGAGCTCATCGTTTTCCCTCCGACACAGCCAGCTCACACCTCTTAGCTCTCAGGCATGGACCAGTTTCCAGTGAAAATTATTGGCAATACCGATTGTGTCTGATGCTGGTGTCAGGGTTTTGGCAGCAGCGACTGCAGGGTGGGTCCTGTGAGGAGAGGACAGGGGTGCCCCTTGCAGGGCACAGCTGATTCCAGACAGCTCTGAACGACCACTGCGGGACACGGCTGAGCCGTGCTGCCACAGGGAGAGACTGTGGGATAAAGGACTAAATGCTGCCGTGCAAGGAGAAGTGAGGGAAAGAAGTGTGGTAAACACCTCTAGCCCTGAGGTGAGGGCAAGAGGAAGGGGAGGAGGCACCCCAGCAGTCTACAGATCTCAGCACGGCACCAAGGGCAAGGGTTTTCCATTGGAAAGGTGTTATTGATGATCCTAAGAAGTTGTGTTCTGAGATGCAGTGCTGCAATCTAAAAGTGTAAAATGCCACTTGGCGGTGTCTGGGGCTTATTTTTTCATCTCAAACTGCTGCTAGCATCTTGAATGGAAGACTATTCCAGTTTAGAAACTGGGACTTTGTGAGGCTGAAGAGTGATGTAAATTAAGGAGATGAGTGAGAAGCTGTAACTTATGTGTTTGTCAGGTCATGACATGGCTGACTGATATACTCGCAACATCAAAATCCCAGAAGCTTGCTTACAGAACTTGCTTCTTAATTGAAGGATGTCAGGTTTCTAAACACAATTAGATGCCTAAGAATGCACAGATGTGCCTCATGGCATTTGCAAAAGTGTTTACACATTCAGCATAAGGGCAGTAAGTGAAGTAATTTTCATTTCCTTATCTGCATTTTGAATCCTTAATATTTATTTAAAAGCTAATGCTGGGAAGTCAGATATGTTGCAATTTAAGTTTATTTCCTGACTAATTTGTGTCTGTGGTCACAAGTTTTACTAAACATTTTCACTGTGCTTATACCTGTCACACAGTGTGCATGCCACAGGATTAGTCTAAAATTGACTATATCTGTTTTAAAGGAATTCATAAAGATTATTTTTCTCCCTACTATCCAGTTCTCACACAAAAGGCTTAAACATTTACAGGGTATTGTAAAAGTTATACATAAACTGTTAATTGTTCTGAATCAGAAATCACTTATATCATGGGGCCTACTGTGCTTTCCTTTCTGAAGAATTATCCTTCTCTTCCAAAGAAATTTTGTTTCCCAGTGATTGCCTAACCATGCTTCTTTTTAGAAATACTATGTTAGGCTAAGCAGAGAAATGAAATCGCACCTTTAACAGAGGTGATGGATCAAGCAAACCAAGATTGTTGCACACTGCTCAGTTTAAAATGCATATCTATACAACCAAATTGTTAACCAAACATTTGTTTTCTTTTCTCTTCCTCTTTCTACTTTCTTGGGCCTTTTCTCTTCTTTCTTCTTCTCTTTTTAATTTCCTCTTCCCTCTTTTTGCCTTCTTCCTTTCTTTTCCTTTCTTTAGGCCTGCTTGATCACAGGTGGAGAACTATATTTTTAGACCTCGGTTCAGCCCTGAGGGCTTAACCACAAAACTTACACCTATTGCTAGGTCAGAGTGGTAGGTCTTAACCTCCCCTTAGATATGAAATTTAGTGAAAGGAACTGGAAAGAATGTGAGTAACACTGACACCAGAGGAGGAATCATCATTTTTTGTAAGCTACCATTAGGATTTGAGGAAGTTTTCTTTATGTAAGCACAATACAAAATGCATTCAGTTACAGAAGGTAAGGAAGAAATCTGGTAAAAATCTCAGCTGACAATGTGTAGTACTGGATCAAAGAAGTAAAAACTAGCATTGGTGCAACTATTGCACTATTAGTGTGTATTTAATGAAGAGAAAAATTAACATCTTAGGATGCTGGAAAAATACTTGTTTTAGTTATTAATCTGCAGGCTAGTTTGGTTTGACAGAGAAGAAAATCCATCTGTCTGAGTTTTCTGGCTGTGCTCCCATTTTTTCTGCATAATTTAAAACCAAATATGGTACTGCCATGCTTGTTTAAAGGCTCTTCTTGCATTCCACTTGTTTTGTTTTGAGTTCGTGATTTGAGGGTTTTTCCATTATCTTGCCTCCAGCCAAGGTTTCCGATATTGCAAGTCTAGATCATACTGAGATATATATATTTAAGTTTTAGTTCTGATGGGAGGTTAAGTTGAAATGCTTATTGCTGTCCCTCTCTGGCAATGGTGAGGTTATGAATGCACACAAATAAATCCTATTTGGTAGAAGGAATATGGTTGTGAAGGTGTCCCTTAAGTTTGTAGGTCAGGTTTGGATGTTTTCCCATCATTTTATATTGTCCCCCAGTGCCAAACCATCTCATATTGACCTATGCAACATCCACCAAGCTTCCAGAGTGGATTACCTGTGTTATAGCAACATCTGGGCTGTAAGAGCAGCCTAGCAAGGAACAAAATAACTGCAAAGCACAAAATAGGCATATGAAGAGCTGGGTGGCTGCTGGGTGTTCTGCAGCACTTGATCACTAACAGCTGTGTACAGCTGTAACTTCAAAAGCAGCAAACAAGCTGTTGCCATCAGAAAATGCCAAGCTTGCAAGCAGAGTTTTGTTTTTCTTTCTGGATACATTTGTGTGTTAGTTTGAACTATGTATTACCCTGTAGAATTAGCTCTCGTCTGATTTTAGAACAGTGTTCAGGAAAGAACCAGAGTAAAATTTCCAGGAAACCAAGAAGGCAATTCACTTTACTTGTAGGATACAGGGTGGTTGGTTCTGCAGGTAACTCATTTTCCAGCCTGCCTTCAGTGTGGAGAAAATCTCTGCAGCCTCTTTTTGTGCTGGAGCTGTGCCTGGTGTCATTTTGCCATCCTTCAGCCCCAGAACTGGTTCCAAGAACACTACAAGGCAGCCAGGGTAGCAGCAACTCTGGGAGTTGCATTCCTGCTACAAAACCCAAGAAACTGTCCTTTATAAGTTGCTAGAGGCACTAATAAAATCAGTAGCTCTTGACATGCCAGCTGGCTTGAAAAGCTGTCCTGCTGGTGGTATCCCCAGCATCCATCAAATCACTCTTCAGTGGTGAAGAAGAGTGGGAATTTGTGGTTAGATGTGAGTCAGGCACCAGTACAAGCCTGGGACGAAGCAAATGAGCCCAAGAACAGGATTTGTATTATGGTTAATGCTGTTGAATAGTGCTGGATAATACTTGTTCTTTCCATGAGGTCACTGCAGGTGATAGCTTGAAAATGCAAATGCTCTCTGGCTAACTGGCAGAAAGATGCCAGTCAAGACAGCTATATTCTAGACAGGGCTCAGCAGTACCTGCATATGTTACTGCTGCTTCAGCTTTTGGAGGAGACTCATGGAAAAGCTAGGGAGACACAGAAATATGACTGAAGGCAGAGAATGGTAGGCAGCAGGTGCTGAGCTCTCTGTATGAAGGCTGCAGAATTCCCCTTTGTGCCACAGGCATAGTCCTCGCTGCTCTGTCCAGCTTCTGCCCTGGAAGCTTCTGCTCTGGAGCACAGAGCTGGCACAGTTCACTGCTTTTCTAGAGGAAGGCACCTACAAATAGTTGGGGAACAGCATCCAGCCTGCAAATAATGAGCTTGCTGAGAGGCTTGGAAACCTATGACACACAATCTGTGCTCCTGTACTTGTTCCATAAAAACTTCCTGAATTTAACTCTCTATGAGAATCATTTAGAACGGATCATAAGGAGAGGTATGAAAGATCTGAGAAGCAAAGAAGGTGCGAAATTACATACAGTGGAGCTACTTTCATTAAGTACTACAAGACTTCATTGTTTTACTCTACATTTGTAATGCAAATTGGTTACAACAGCAAGTTTTCTCAGTCTAAGATCAATTTGAATGACAAATGTTAGCAATATCAACAGAATGTAGAAACATTTGGAGCTTTGTTTCATCTTTGCTGCAAATTTCCACTTGAACAGGTCTTTTCTTTTATGCTGTGGTGTGTAAGCTTTTGTGCTTTTCTTGACCACTCTGTGTAGCCTCACAGCACTACAAGAATATCTAGAAACAGCAGTCCACAGTAGTGGCAAGGGTTGATTTGCACCTTACAGTACTTCATCAGCACCTTGTTAACAGCTACTTTTGTGTGCATTGCCCTCTAAAATTCCAGTATAGATTTTCCTAAATTGATAACTAGAGAAATCATTTTTTACCATTATTCTAGCTTTCCATAGGTTGAGGTTTTCACGGCTGATCCAGTGTTGTATGCAGAGTATATGTTTCACTTCTGAATTTTTTTCCTTTGACACTCTCCTATTTGAGGCAGGATGGGTACTAAAGTATGAAGTAAGAGATGTGGTTGCTTTTAATTTCAGTTTCATTATGCGAGGGTACAATTATGAAACTGAATTGGTTGCCTAGACTTTGTGTATTACCCATGGTAGCATAAATCAGGACACTGTTGAAAGGTCCTGGATATGAATGCCAGAGCAAGTGATTTTCAGGTGAAATGCCTGATACAACCTTTCCTTACCTACATTTGCTCGGTAGTAAGGCTGGTTCTGTGACTGGCTTCTTCAACAGGTTCTGGCTAAGTGATGCAAGGGTGTGAGGGAGCCATTCTTCTCTGGCAAGCGAACATAGAGCTACTTCAGTGTGCAGGCTGGCTCGTGGGATGCATTCTGAGTCCCACGAGCATTGTAGTTTTGACAAACAGTATAAATATTTACAGATTGTGCTTCCTTCTAGCTCTCCAAATAGACTTCTTCGTAAGAGAGAGAACTGAATATTATGTTCTTCCCATGCATTCAGCAAGATATGAACTGGGATTTAACCCTATGATGGCAGTCTACCAGATTCAGAGGTTTATGGACAGCCATGACATGACCCTCACCAAAAGAGAGGGGTCTGTGACTGTGTCACATCATGCAGGACTGCAGACTGCACTGATTGGTGCCAGAAGAAAGACTTAATTTGTTGCTAAATGTGTGCTTGAGTTTGCAAAGCCAGCATTTGGGGAATGAAGGAAATATTATCCCTTCATTAGGGTTTTAGAGACTTTGTGTTTCATCTGGTGTTAGTGAAAGGCAATGAATGTTGTATGAGAAAGTACCATATTTAGTAAATTTCCTCTCAGGGACAGAAAAAAATGTCCTCTGAGTTGATTAGAAATTTTTTATGTTTATTCTCTTTATTTGTATTCTTATTGCCTGAGGGGGAAGGGTGATGTGTTACTACAGTTTCAATACACAAATAATAGTCAGATGTGGCTCTGCAGTGTCCAGTTGTTCCATCAGGCTTCCCCTTACGCTGTGATGAGAACGAATAAGCAGGAAAGGTTTTGCTTGGGCAAATAACTATTGGTTTTCTGAGCTTGATGGGCAGCATCCTTACACTACCAACTTCTGCCCTCTGAGAAGAAATAGATTTAAACCATCAGCTGATTACTGCAACCAACAAACGTCACACTAGATTGTACCAGCTTTTTATCACTGTGAACTGGGCCAGATTTAGATCAGCCATGTGGGCCTAAAATGTTACCAATATGCAGCCACAGACAGGTTAACTCCCTGTTCTCTCCTCATCTTTGCAAGTGCTTTTCCTCAGTTTAATTTTAGTTTGTACAGTAATAGTAGCTGTTACTAATTTTTGTGCAATTTATTTTCCATGCCATCTTTGTTTTGTTTCTTCGTCTCTTTTATAGATGCTTTTTTGTCATTATAAAATGATCAAGAAGGTTGGTACTTTTACAGTAAAATAGGAGATAGAAAGGACAAAAAAGAGTCCACAGATACCAGCAAAATTATGGCCCAAGAGTAATTTTGCTAACAACAGTTTCCAGATTTGTGAGATCAATTCTTGACTGAAAATCATTCCAACCTACCATTTTATACAAAGATTTATTATGTCTAGGGAGCAAACTGAGTGACTATTCCGTTGTGTATCTACACATACCCACACACTTTTATAATTTACTTCTTCCTTTTTTACCTATAATAATGTGAGAAAAGTCCAAGTGACAATTATAGCTTGGCAGAAATTTAGTTTATATTGTAAAGATTTGATGTTGTGATGATGTAAAAACTGTTCTTTGCTCCTGTGTCAGAAAAGGCCGTATAAATCATCTTTTACCCAATTACTCCCCTAATTTTCTTCCTTGATGAAAGGATGTGATTGATCGTCATAAGCTAATTACATTTAATTCCAGTGTGCTGAGAGGATGTAATAGGATGCATGGGGCAAGGGACAAGGTTTGGTGGCTGACTAAGCCATTAGCTATTTTTAATGACCTACTTGACCTGTAGTAGCAGTACCTGAAGTAGGAGTAATTGCTTTTCCTTACAGCTGAAGGCTAGGGACAGCTTCCCCTGACAAGACCTCATAGAACAAGGCATTTTAAGAATCCGTATGATTTTGAGAGGCCATATGACTGCAATACACCTTTTCCAGACAGTGACTTTCCCAGTCTAATTAGGCTGAAGCATTATGGGAAGATGTTTTTACAAATTAAATTGCTGGGTTGGCTCCCAAAATGTGAGTATCGAGATATAGGAGTTGAACATGTAAAAACAAGAATATATCAGAAAGCTACACATTCTCTATCTTCATTATCAACACATGTAGCTAAGATAGCTGTCTTGGTCACAGCAGAAAGAAGGAAAAAAGGATTTTCTCAATACTCACTGCAAGGTGACTGACCTTAATACTGTCTTGGAGATCCCTACTGGTGAAAAATTTGTACAAATATCTTCTCTGTTGGCTACTTTTTTGTATGTGAAGTAAAAATACTGCAAGGTTCAGGAAAGAGGGTGACCAATCCAAAGTATCTTATGATTTCTGCATTCTAAGAATCTTGTGTTTACTGTTCTTGTTTCTTTTTATTTTGAAGGAAAATGTTTCTGGTGGCAGCATGTGGAGGGTGTGTTTCTGCATGCCAACGCATATTATTTAAAAGACTGCTTTGACATTGGCTCTGGTGTTGGTTTCCCATCTTTAAAACCTAAACTGCAGTTAAGCTATTACTTTGATCTGAAAGAAACAGGTAAATTGTTCTGTAGGTGATTAGATTAAGAAAGGGATACATGATAAGAAGAAAATTATTCTTCCTGTTGCCAGCTGCATAATCTGCTCTGGCTGTTGTTAACTAAACTAGATAGCTGTACTGTCATTGTCAACTGCTGATTGTACTGCTAATCTGCTGATCTGTGAGCTCAGGTTCAGTTGAGAGCCAGTTTTTGTCTTTCAGTACTAAGGAAAGCAGGGAAAATATTTCTCTTTTTCAGCTGTATGATGGACTTATTTTTAACTAATAGCATTTTGCTTACTGTTCAGGCCTGTGAACATTAGGGAGTCCTGATTTAGTCCATCCAAAAGCCTCATGGGATGGGAAATGTGTGATAAAGTGAAGCAGCTGTGTTTATAGGAGTTTACATTGAGTTTACATACAATTTCCTATGCACTTTTTATTCTTGCAACCTTTCAAGAAACAAGTATCCATGTTAAGTGTTACGTTTTGGAGATAAATAATCCTTCCAACTGAGTATGATGCTACCAAATGTGCTAAGCTGAAATATATGCGGGGTGTTTCTAAATGGACTGAGGTCACCCTTTGCAGCCTCAAGAGGAATTGGTCATGGATTGGATTAAGCACAAGTAAATAAATGAAAGACAAGAATGTTGAAAATGTAGTTCCTGTGCTAGAGAGCTCATAGCATTCACATATGAGCAAATACAGAAAGGCAGAGACTGTGGTACAGTCATATAGCTCTGTTGGCTTCTTCAAAATGAGAGCTTGCATTTTCCCTGAGCCTTGCATTGGGTTCTAGATGGGCTTGGAACTCAAATTTAAATTCAGGAGTTGTAGCCAACTTTCAAATCGCCTATGTCCTGTCTTTCCCTAAATCCCAGACTTCCTGTAAACTAGAATAGAGTGAGCAGCAATTTGACTGTTTGGTGTATCATTTGTCTTTGAAAAGTGCAAGAGAGATCATCCATTGAAGCAGCTGCAAGATATCATCTCACATAGCCTCTCTAAGAGATCCGCCTCCGATAACCCAATACCTGCCCTTCCCTTTCTATCACTCCTTTTCTGGGAAATAATATACTAGACCAGTTAGATCCAATATCTCATGAGAAACTGGAGCAGAGTGCAAATTGATGTGTAATGAGATTTCATATAAACTCACCTTCAGTAGAGACAGGGAATAAATTGTAATTGCAGGTCAGAGCTTTATCATTGATTAGGAGATATCAGGGGGTTTTATCCTAATAAGGATTAGTAACAATGTACATTAGCTTTCACTTTGGTCTGCATTTGTAATAATTTCTTTACATTTGTTGAAAATGAAAAAAAAAAAATAAAAAAAGGATAAAAAGCTTTAATTTTTGTGGCCAAAACCAAGTGGGTGAGTTCTACTTGTGGAGACCGGCAAGCCTGTAGTGCACAGGAAAACAGGGCATTAGTTTGTGGAATACATAATCTCTAAACAAGCACTGTTTCTGGTTGGGTGAATTCGTAGACAATTATACTTGAATGAGCTGTAGCATGGAGACAAGTATCTCTTGGGGGAAACACTGGATGGCCTACTGGCATTACCATCAGCCTTGCTCAGGTGCTTTGCCCTCTCTGAGAACTGGACAATATGCTCTGATGGTGTGTTAGAGGACAACATGTGAGAATCACTCTCGGGAAGATGCCACAAGAAGCAGGGATGGTGTTCACTACCTGTTGCCTTCACAGTCTTTTCAAAATAAATCCAGTATTCAAGGAGATGAAACATTCCTTAGGGTAAAGAGAGCAAGATTTCTTTTGCAGTCATGGTGCTAACTCAGTGTCATTCTGGACAAATCCTTTCTCCTCATTTAGGTTCATTTTCAAGAGCCATAGAATCAGCCATTTAGTAATATTTGCTTCTGTTATCATGTGTTGTTAGTGACTGCAAAATTCTTTGCAGTATCTTGGTGAATGCCACCAGATTTATTGAATACACTGTGCTGCATAAAATGCTGGGTATGTTTAAAAGGGGTAGATGAAAAAAGGCTGATTATAGAGCCCTTTGAAGTCTGGGTTAAAAGTTTCTTCACAGATTTCTGAGGGCTCTGGATCAGATAGCCAGTGTGAAGAGAGGGATGGGAGAGAAAATCTTATTCAAGGTCATCTGCTTGTTTTTAAACAAGGAACCATGCTGGTGCACTTGTGATTGCTTGCCCTTTTTCCTTTTACTTGGAAAAAGGAAGATGAGGGAAACATTTCTGGTATCCCATTGATGTGCATCCAGTTTTGGAACAGAGCATGGAAACTCCCAGGATCATGACTGTCTGAATGTCTCCGTCTGCAAATGATGATCCACTGACGAACACAGTCATGAAGATGGGAAGAACACTCTATACTGAGCCCTGCTCAGCAAATCCTCTCACAAATAGACCCTCCAGCTACTCAGAGTCATGTTGCCTGGTTTATTTCAAGGGTCAGTGCCTGGGTGAGGAATGTGACATCTTGGGCCACTTATGTAACTGCCTAATTGTGTAACAGGTGAGGAAGGAGTCCATGTACAGTGAAAACAAATCCCCCTGCCATTTTCCCCTGCATTGTCAAGCTGATTATAATGAAGAAAACATACAAAGCTGAAGTCAGAGAATCAAGGCTTGGAGCCTATTCAGAGAGGGTGGTTGACTCCATGACTTGTGGCATAGTCCCAGGAGCTGTGGTTTGTGTGTGAATCTTTATTTGGTCTCTGTTCAAATCATGGTGCCAGAGCTTCTTATCTGTAAGCAATGTATTATAGGAGAGGCTGTGTTGATGTGGTGCTTCCCAAAGGAAGAGCTGTCTGCCTTCATTGTCTCTACCACAGGCTTCTCCTTAGCTAGCAGCCTGTTAAACACTGACTGCAGAGCAGGGAAATGTGCCCTGACTGCTCTTAGTCCCTGATAAGCGTGCACATCAGCTGACAGTCAATAGCTTTTCTCCTTCAGGGAACCTGTGTAAAAATGGAGTTCATGCATCTAGTTCCAATCATCAAAAAAAGAACATTTATAATTGTTCAAGACCAACAATTTACTGAGTTTGTGCACACCATAAATTCTGGTAGATGTCTGACATCTTTTGCAGGTTTCACTCCATTTACACCCAGCATACTGTTATATCTAGTACATTCAACCTGATCTTTAAGAAAGAAAGACATTTCTCCAGGTTTACTGGGGCTTTACTATAGTTGTAATCAATAAGAATATTGAATAACTAGTCGCACTTTCTCGGGGGATATGTGTGCATGGCAATAGGCATTGCTTGAGCCCAGATGAATGTGTTTTAGCAAAGTTTCATAAGCTGCTTCTTTTTTTTTAAATGTGTGTTTTCTCTGACAAGCATACAGTTAAAGGCAGTGTTGTGCATATTTTGTGTTACCTAATAAATATTTTATCAGCCTTATTAACCAGGTTAGAGGGAAAGAAGAGAAAATTTATAGTTTATGTTAAGATGATGTTGGAAGGCATATAACTCTTACAGCTAATATATTTACCACATTTCTCAGTTGGCAACCAAATTGTTTCGTATCTGTACAGCACTTCACCACTACACTGGGCCATTTCCGTCAGTCTGTGCACATAATATTTATCATTATTGTGTTCATTAAATCAGCATCCTTTGACATATTTTCATATTGATTGGGTTCTCCCTGTGCAATGAGTGTCTCATTTATTGTCTACCTAGGTGTTACTTATCTGTTAGAGGAAGACAGACAAAGAGTGAAAGAAGCAGTGGTGCTCTGGTGCTGAAGCCAGAGTGAAGAGGAGGTCTTGCCCTCTGTGTCTATGTGTGAATGCATCATTCCACTACCTCTCTAAGTCAAGCAAGAACTCGTCTTATGCTCCATGCATGCGTCACAATCATGGCAACTCCCTTAAATTATCAGCTTCATATTCTGTCCCCATGTGGACACAGATCTAAAGCCTGCTGGATTCCTTGAGAGCTGCTTTGTCAAGCTGGGATAGTCTTTATTACCCAGGAAAGAGTCAGGAGAAGAGCATGTCAGAAGCATGTAGATATGCAGGAGGAGTGTCTCCCAGCTAGTCACAAGCAGGGAGTACACACAAGGGCCAAGGCAGAGAGAGAGAGAGAAAAGTACTTTTTACATCCTTAGTAGATCCAGGGGTAGATGATCTTTATGCAACACCTACAGAACGTGTCCATGGAAGTAGAGAAATCTCAGGAGACATAATCTACTGAGAATCAGTGGCAAACAAAGAATCATGAAGGTTTTCTCTTGTTCAGTCCTGTTTGAAACAGCCCAGGTACAGGCCTTCAGCACTCAAGCAGTCAAAACATCAAAGCTGTTTGCAAAAGCTATCCATATGTTCTACTGCCAGGCAACTGAGATTCTGGGCTTTTTTGCTTCCTTTAGTCTGTGCCTAAACCATCTTTACTGGAAACAGAGTGGTGAGAGAGTGGAAACAATTTAACAGGATTCACAAAGATGGGAATGATACTATACTAAACCTGACTCATGGTAAACCCACTAAGCCCTGTGGAAAGCCTTAGTTATGGTTTTGGGACCTTAGATTTGGTATTGAAAAATATGCCAAGAATAGCTCAAAAATGAAGCAGTTTCTGCCTTATTGAGGATTTTCCATTGAGAATTCCTGTGCAAGGTCTGCCAGTGTCTGATATGCTCAGCCTACTGTATGAATGCTGTCTGGAGCACCACTCTCTGTCCTGTGCTCTTCATTTGCTCACTTCTGGACACAGTCCAGTGTCCCTGACATCCCTTCATTGATTTAAACTTGCACTGGATTAAGCCCAGCAGTTGCCTAAGCATATTAATTTCATAGTTGTTTGTGGTTATATTTTAGAGATTATAAGGGTACTGACTGTTATAAATATCTTTATAGTTTGGCCTTATAAAAATGCGGTGCCTTTACCATGTTCTCATGCCTTTATTATTGTCATTATCGAGTTACCCCTTTTAAATCACTGTGGTTTAAAAGTAGAAAAACCTCCTTAGAAAAACATAGTAGCCTCCTCCATAGAAGAATATGATTTAATGAGAAATCATTAACTGTGGAGCACTATGACTTGGCTTGTGAGCATTTACCCTAATCCACTAGCCAGTGCCAGCACAAGGGTCTCAGGTCACAGTACTTCCCACTCAGAAGTTTCTCTAAGCTCTGTGAGAAGCTGTGCTAACTAGAACAGTGACTATGCCTGTATGTCACTAGCTATCTATGGAGGCAAGTTTTGAGAACAGGGAGCTAAAAAGGGTTCACATTTTCTTGGCTACCGTATCAAGCAGCTTTACGTCAATATCTTCAAGTTACATCTAGCCTTGACCTTCAGCATCTGACTTGGGACTTTCTAGACTGATGTTCTTTAAATGAACAGCATCAAGAGCTTAGGGCCAAGAGTCTGGTCTCTTTTGTTTGGGCTACTATAGGAAATGCACATACAAACGCACCGTGTGTTAAATGAGCCACAAAGTGCAAGTGCCCAGTTAAGTGCCTTGGCACATCCCTTCGAACTCCACCAAGGAGCTGTTTCAGTCAGACATACCTGATTTCTGTATGTGAACTTTCCATGGAAATTCAGACTAATTTCTGCTGCTGGACACAAACTCAGCTGTTCAGTTGCTGTTGGCTCCAGCCTTAAAACCCAACAAAGTTCTCAGGCATCTTCACCTGCAGGACTCGATTTTACAGCTGTTCCCAGGGCTAGTGGTCTGGTTCAGGCTGTGCACCAGACAGCAGTTGCTAGGATTAAGAACCAGTTTCCAGCCTTGCACTGCGTGATTTACTAAGAATTTGCCTTCCAGATTTCCACTTCCAGCCTTCCTTGCTCATTTTGCTGAAGCCCCTCTCCTCCACATGAAAAACTTGATCTTTGTTGAAGCAAAATGCTTTTTTACTGTTGAAAATGCAAATTGTCAAGTTGCTTTCTCTGTCTTCGTGGTCTTAGTGCTGTTGTAAATCTGGTCACTCGTGATAGGTCTGGCAGCTCCCTAGATCAGTGTCTATAAAGCATTTTAATCCAAGTCACATTTTGATCCTTCAAGAACACTTTCCCTCCTTGCAGTAGTGGAGGGGTGCAGTGATAGCTGGGGAAGGTGTCCTTTTACCGTGGGTGTTGCCTGCAGTACTTCAGCAGTCGGCATTCCATGGATGAAAAGTGCAGCCAGTAACTTAGGGGCAGCAGAGTAGCTCCATCCCTCTGTCCTGAAAGATTGTATCCTTTCTAGAAAATTTGTAACTGGAATGACTGAAAAAGGTGATGCTTGCCTAGACCACCAGAGCAGCTTATCTCTTCAGCAGGTGTCCAGAAGGCTGTAGACAGCAAAGTCCTTTTCACAACTGACTCTTTGACACCATCTGCATGTGGTACCTGAACTGGCAACAAAAGTCATAGTGGGTGTGCTAGCCACATGAGTTGTAATGTGCTTTCACTCCCAGAAGACAAATCCATCTTTGATGGACAAGAAATGGTCACCTGAATAGGGAACTTAGTGCTGTTTGGTGCATTGTAGTGGCTGCTGGGTTGGCTCTGGAGGGACCTGTGCAGAGCCCTGAGGAGCCAGGCAGGATGCCCTTGGTATCAGCCCTCTGGGCAAGCACAAAATGCCAGAATGTGGAGCCAGCACACTCACACTGAGATTCATCTGATCTGTCGTATTTAGAGAGGTTACCCAGCCTTCTCCTCATCATAATATCTTAGAGTCTCACTGTTGTCATTGCATTTATTTGTGCATGATGCCAGTGATGATTTCTATCCCTGACTCATGGAAAGAGAGATGAGATTCAGAGAGACACCAGGCATGTTTCATGTGTCCAAATTACATGTGGAACAAAGCACAGTCTTAGTGTTGACTGAGCTATCCTGGAATCAGGCAAGTTGTGTTAGCTGAAGTATGTGCTTGGATTAATTAGCAGCCTGGGCACAATTAAAGTACTGCTTTGAAAATGTTTGTTAGCATCTCTGTGTGTGGCTTTTAAGAGTATCATCCTGCTAAAGTTTATAGAATGACCTTCAGTCCTATTCTGCAATGTGTCATGGGAGCATAAGTGACATAAGTGACCCTGCTCTCCTCACATGAAAGGTGGATGGACAAGCAAGAGCCTCTCAAGTTCCTAGCAAGCACTTTAACCACTGGACATTCTTTCTATAAAGACTGTTCATAGGGGTACTGCTCATGGTGACTTATGAGGTTTTTTTTGTGGGGCTAATTACATCTCAATCCTGCTGTGGATGTATATTCCCCCAGATTCCCTTATTTTGTGAAGGTTTCTTTCTTACACCCATTCTTTCCCCTCTTTCTTTTTGCTGTGAAACATTCTATGGCATGACTCAGATGTTTTTTTTTGCCTTACACAGCATTCAAGATGCAAATTGCAGATTGAACAGCTTGTTGGAGCATGATGCTCTAAACAGAATGATGGATTTGTTCCCTCAGTTGAAGGAGTAAGCAAGAATCAGTTAAAAGCCTCTGCCTAGGTGAAGCCTGGTAGATGACATGGATGTTTCTGCACCGTACTTTCTGCCCGGCAGTTCCCTAAGGAAAAGGTGGTTGTAATTATTTTTTGGAATTTTCTTCAAGTTTATTATCATGTGCCCACATATGCACCCCCTAGTTTTTAAGATTTCAGACAATTAACTGCTTGTCTAGCAAAGCCTCATGATGAATATTCCCTTATGATTTGTTTTTAATTGGAGTGTTCCTACATCATCAGTGTGCTCATACATCATTTAAAGAAAACATCAGCTCTCGTCCTCCTGTCAGGTTGGCTGCACATGGGTTTAGAGTATATCTTTCATATATATCTTTCATCTGTCCTTCTCCCTTCTGTCTCTAAATTAGTCTATTTCTGACTGGCTCTGGCTTTCAAATATATGGCTGAATGGGGGACCATGGCCATTGCACTAAGCTGATGCTTATAATGAGGCAGATGTCATCTTCTTATCCTCTCCCATCCTCTATCAATCTCAATTTCTAACAGTTTTTTTCACTGTCCATGGAGAAACCAAGAAAGTGCAGTATCACATGAGGGGTGAGGAGTGAAGAACACTGGGGGTTTGTCTGCGTTGTACCGTGCATGGTGCACCATAGAGCAACACCTATCAACACCCAAGCAAATGCTAAGCAAGCTAGCTGGGGTACAGAAATGTACCTGATCATGGTGGAATGGACTAATTCCTTCTCCTCTAAGAGTGTGAAACAGCATTAGGCTTTCTATCAGGAAGATCTAGGTCCCAGCAGAAAGGGAGACTCAATAATAGAAAATAGTCTGTTTTCTGATGACAGCTTTCTCTGAAGCACTGGGTGGTTTCTGTAGTTTTTAATTAACAGGAGAATTGTGATCGAGTCCTTGGTGCTATGCTCTGGCCAACTGGCATTAGACTACTCTTACAAGTTCATTTCAAGATGCTCCAGTGTGTCAGCACCACACTGCAGTCTGCTCTCTGTTGTGGCTAAGACCCTTGTTGACAAAAGGAGACAAAGGAAAATTCCAGCATGGGAATTCAGGTATGCCTTGCATGGCTCATCCTTTTTTGGCCAGGGTGTTTGGCTCTGTGGAAGCATTTGTATTTTGATATTTACTTCTGCTCATCCCACACTGGATTATTAACCCTCTTTGTTTATTTGGTATGGTCTTCTAGGCATTAGACTGAAGGCTGAATCAATTTTTAATAGATCAAGCAGGAGAATAATACATTTCATTCCGTTGCTCTTTCTTTCTTTTTGCTTGATCAAAAGGCTTAATTCATTGACACACTCATGCTGTAAACTTTCAGCTCACAGAAGTGCAACAACAGCTCATTATCTTTCCAGATATTCACACAGCACGTTATGGAAATATGTTATTAACTTTTTTGAATATGTAGATAGAATTAGAGTGCTGTGGTACCAGTGCATGTATCTGACTTGCAGAGTTGTTTAAATCTAACTCATA
Organism: Rhabdornis inornatus; assembly: GCA_013397075.1. Lineage (NCBI taxonomy): Eukaryota > Metazoa > Chordata > Aves > Passeriformes > Rhabdornithidae > Rhabdornis > Rhabdornis inornatus. The sequence continues at coordinate 216,276 of VWZS01003942.1, read as the reverse complement.
TAATGAGATCAACAGGCACAGCAAATGGAGAACAAGGGCACACATACACTGTTTAAGTAGGCTGATTTCCTTCTATGAAAAGGTCACATGCAGGGTGGGTGAAGGGGAGGTGGTAGGTGTATTTTTCTGGATTTTAATAAGCTTTTGGTACTGCCTTCCACAACATTCTTTTGGGCAAGATGTCTATCTGTGGGATGAATGGGTTCATGGTGTGCTGGGTGGTGAACTGGCTGAAAGGCAGAGCTTAAGGTGTTGTAGTGAATAGGGCTACATCTGGCTGGAAACCAGGCACCAGCAGTAATCCTCAGGGTTCAATCCTAGGGTCCGTGCTGTTCAATGTATTTATCAATGGTCTGGATGCAAGAGTTAAATGTACAATTAGCAAGTTCACTAACAATACCAAGCTGGGCGGTGCTGTTCACTCTCTTCAGGGACAAGAGATTTCTAGATAGACTGGAGCATTGGACAGTGATTAATAGGATGAAATTTAAGAAGTTGAAATGCTGGATTCTGCACCTGGGATGGAGTAACACCAGGCACAAGTATAAATTAGGAGATTTCACTGTTGATGCTAATGCTTTTGTGTCAATAATATATATTCTTTTTAGTTTTTATTATGGTGTAGGGGGAAAGAAGGTGAAATGGACATCTTGAGGGGCCGGAGAGGAGCCTGGTCAAACTCATTCCATTGGGTTTGGGCAGAGCACAGAGGCTGGATGGAGTGGTTGCAGTGACATACCTAGGCCCTGAGCAAGCAGTGTTACCATGTGCTCCATTCACACCAAGCAGGAGGTGTTCCCCTGTTGCTAAGAAATTCACTTCATTTGTACCAGACAGCTGGGCACCAGGGGCTGGTTTGTTTTAACAGAGAAAAGTAATGACCCGAAGCCATGATATGCATTTCTTGCTGGTGATCCTGGGACTGTGCTGTATCTGTATGAGGTGGGTGCAGAGCACCAAAGCACTCTCAGTCACCATTTAAAATTAATGTCATGGAGATCTGTTTACTGTGCCTGCCAAACAGCACTTAGTTACTCAGAGTCTTGTTCCTCTTGTCTGCTTTGTTAAATAATGCAGAAAGTAACTGCAAATGGTGGCTCAGGTTATTGGGCTGTGAGTGCAATGTTTGCTGTGCTGCAGTGTTAAGTGCAGAGTCTGTGATATGTGTGCTGTAGTTCCCATCTGCAGCAAAGGCAGATGTCAGAGGCACCTGGAAAGCAGGTAATGTTGAACCAGCCAAAGAGCAAACTGCAGGTTTTGATACTAAAAAGGTTCAGGTTCAACATTTCTAAGCAGTACAGAGGATGTTCATATCAGTCTTGTCTCATCTAATTCTCTCTCTGAATTGTAATTAGATATATTGGAGTAGGTGACCTTTTCCAACCCAGTGCAGCACATTCAGCAAATAAAATCCTTGGGGAAAAATTCTTCTTGATGCTGCTACAATGCAGTGTAACAACTGCAAGTCTGTTACAATTCAATAACTATTTCATTGCTGATCTTGAAGTACTTTTATGGTCATAAGTCAGTTTCTAGAATTGAAGTGGTGGCAGCTAGAGTTACTTATGTCCTTTGTTGCTTGCCTCAAAAATACAGCTGTTTTTGAATAAGCCACAGACACTAAGCAGTTCTCCTAGACCCAAGAAGATACCCTAGGACCCAGGGGAAGGCAGAAATATGTGACAGAAAAGTGCTTTGTTGTATAGATAAGACTTTGCTTCAAGGCCACCTCAAATTCTCCATCAGTGTCAAATTCACTCTGAATAAGTAAAATACAGATAAATGAAGGAGAAATTATTATTACATCTTACTTTCCATGTAAGATCATGGTCTGAATTTATTTATTTATTCTAGCAGGATCTTTTTTCGGTGATGAATATATCCTTTTACAAGTCAAAGCTTGTTCACTTTGAGAGGGGTCTCAACTTAAACAGGGAACTCAAGCTGGAGTCTTAAGTAACTTCAACCTTTGAAGTAGTTTAAATGATATGTTTATACTAAGTGAAGCAAAACCTTATATGCAGCTTCACACATCCATGGAAAACTAGACTTTCAGTTCAGAGGCCACAGGTTGTGCCATTTTCATTAGTTTGTTGAGAATTTATTTGCTTTCATTCTTTTCCTGCCACTTTCTTAATCTGTGATCAATCTCCTCCTTCTTTCCACTTGTGCTTCATTGTTAGCTTATTCCTTCAGTTCTCATCTCTCTGTTTTCTTTGGTCAAGGGTTAAGAGCTCCAAACACAGATTAAAAGAATTGTATCAACATTATCTGTTGGTTCTGCTTCAACTGGCAACTCCTCTGCTTTTCAAGGATGGTATTTGATGTACTGTGCTGGCTCTTTTCTTTTCAAAGTTATTTGGGGAGCTTTCCCCAAATTCTTTCCTGGTATTAAGTTATCCTAGTCATCTCATCTCCTAAGATAGAGGAGCATGCATTTATTTTAAGAAATTACATAATGGCATATTCTTCAGGTAGCTTCGTGTCTCTTTCACTATTTTCACTCTGCTTCGTGCCATTTCCCTCATTTTTCTCTGAGCTCTGTTCTACACCTGTATCTTCTGTGTTCTCCAAGTTTTGGGATGATCTCTTTGGGATCAGGTTCTGCAGTGTGGTGAATTGTTTTGTTCGGGCAAGACCTGGAGAATTTGACCCTGCGAGTAAACTAAAACTCACATTCTACAAAAATGTGACTTTTTTTTTTTTTTGCATATTGGGATTTATCCTATGACAAGGCTTTAATGCTAAGCTTAGCAAAACTTCTTTTACTCTTCTTAAATTATTTAAGGATAACCCAAGGCAAAGTGAGTTGTGGTCTGCATGAGGTTAAGTCAGATTTTTCAAGTAGGATAGAAGGGAATACACTGTTTCAGTTGGAAGTGACCTACAGTGACCATCCAGTCCAACGGCCTGACCAGTTCTGGGCTTTTATGTCTTAAGGAAGTACGTACAGAATATGTGCTGCCTAGGCCATTCACATGTATATTGGCATCTTTGATTGATTTCCTCTAACTTGATGTCCGGTTTATCCAGTATTCCTTGCAGAGACATGCCAGCTGAGATCCTGAGAAGTATTTAGATGCATGACTTGCTTAAGGCTGAACTCCATTGATTTTGGCCAAGGTTCACAAGCTGGTAAGACTGAAATCGATGTTGTTCAGGTATGGAGCTCAGAAAGACAAAGACAAGCCTGTTGGCTCTGATCCACAGGCACTTGTTTTAGTCTTTTATTTTCAGCATGTGGGCAGCTCTGTGCCTTTTCTAATCTTCTCAAAGCGTAGGTCCAGATTACTATTCAGGGCACCAGCTGAACACATACCAGAACCCTGAAATGTGAGAAATAAAGTAACAGTCCCCTATGTAACTACTCTGTCTTGAAAAGTAAATCTAAGCAGGAGCACTATTTTATGTTTGATTATGTGTTATTAGCAGAACTCCTCCTGCCTACGGCTCACACCAACAACTCTGGCACAAAGTGCCACTATCAGTGATGTTCATACTCTTGGATTGCAAACAGTGCTGTAGCCTTAAAGATGCAGGCCAGGACAGTTGCATTAGCCTATTGCTAATGCAATAAACATGGACTTGAAATCAAGTTTTAAAATAAAAAAAAATCAGTAGCTGTGAGTTAAGGGTCAAGTCTAAGTAAGTTTTGCAAAGAGCCAGCTGGTCTTCTGCCAGGTCTGGTTCGCCCACAGACTGGTTTCCCTTCAGCTTTTTTGGCATCTTTCTGCTTAGGTAATGCCATGACCCTCTGCCAGGTTTATCTCATATTACAAAATCCTTAATACTCAGCTGGAAGAGGTTGAAAGGTCTCTCGTGATCTTACAGGAAAGAAGCCTTTTTTCAACATGGCTACAAGTTTGCTATTTCTTTTTTCATCTGTGCTGTTTTGCCAAGGTATATTTATCACGAGTTTCATAGTATTTGATGTCCTGTAAAACAAGATCTGAAATATTTAAAAAGTGCTGATGTCCCAGCTCTCATTTTCAAGTGATTAAACAAGAATTTCAGCCTTCACTTAAGAAACACATTTCAAGGCTTAGCATTGTTGAGAGGTAATTGAAAACACTGTTTAAAGCACTTGAAAATTACTGAAAGTGAAAAATACTGAAAGTGCTTATATACTCTGCAAATTGAGAAATCAGAATATGTTAAAAAATAGAGCTCGTTCTTTTTATTTTTTAACAGAAGTCTCATAGTTTTTAAGTTGAGATTTAGGAATAAGAGCAGTCAAGTCCTTCTCTTTGTCTGTTTTCCCCAATTACTTACGCTGTTCTGTTATTCAAACCTCTGCTCAAGTCGAGTGGATCAAATGGAAGATGTGGGTGTGGCATAGCACCTGCCTTTGCTGAGTTTCAGGTTAAAGGAGACCCACAAAGGGGGTCTGGTGCCCATTGGTGTTTCTCTTCCACAGCCAGGCCACCTCAGTTCACCATTTTTATTTCCATTCAGAAAAGGTTCTCTGTGTTTCTTGACGTTTGCTGCATTTCCCTTTGTGAATGCAAAGATTTTCCTGCCCTAGTTTCTCTCCAAAAAATTGCTGACAGTGTGCCATCTGCAGCCCTTGTAGCATGGCTGGGGCAATGCTCAGCATTTACAGAGGAATGTTTTTCTCTAAGATGTTTGAATTCAATCCATACTGTTGTTATTTATTAAATAAATAAAACTTTATTTCCTGATGTCTTATTTATTAAAGACTAGGGGTTTATTTTAAATGTTAGGCTTTGTGTTTACTCTGAGGTCAGGGATGACTTTTACTCTATATAGCAAAAGTGCAGGTGTGGTGCTTCTGTGCTATGGAACACATGAGATTGAAGAAGTGTGGTGGGCTCCCTGCACTGGCCATCTGTGCTGGGCTGTACTTGGTCTGACTGGGCACAACTCTTCATTTCCCTGCAAAGGCATCTCGTTTGTGCCAGAAGGAGTGAAAAGTGGCTCAGGTTTGGTAAGGTGTCTTAAGAAGGTTGAAAGGCCTACTTTCCCAGAATGGCTTTAGAAAAGTTAAAGCAAACTTGATGAGGTTTTGAAGCTGGCAAACATTTGTGAGACAGGCTTGTCGTCACCTCACTCTGTGCTAAGGAATTTGGGCAGGAATCCTAACAGCTTTGGAGCAGTGTTTTCCCATACAGAAGGGTTACCTCAACATTGGAAGTGGATATTGCAACTTATATAAAAACTTAGATAAGGGCTAAGTTCAGTTCCAAGTTTTGCTAACTAGCTGTCCTAGGACTTCACAGGAAACACTCTTTCTCAGCCTCTGTTCTGCTTTTTGGGTTTCTTTTTTTTGGTCCACATCCCATTTCTGCCTTCCCCCAAGATACATTCTGCTTCCCACCTACGCCTTTCCTCATCTGAGAATTACTTAACTTTCTGAAGAGGAGTCCTGTGAAATGTATCCTACACAGATGCACTGCTAGGGTGGAGCTGGGAATAGAGCATGCGTGGAAACCAGGCAGTGGGACAGGGAAGGGAGAGAACAGAGGCATGAACCAGCAGTGTGCCCAGGTGGTCAAAAAGGCCAGTGGCATCCTGGTCTGTATAAAAAATATTGTGTCAAGCAGTACTAGGGAAGAGACTGTCCCTCAGTACTTGGCACTGGTGAAGTTGCACCACAGATTCTGTGTCCAGTTCTGGGCAACTCACAAGAAGAAGTATGTTGAGATCCTGGAGTCAGTCCAGAGAAGGGTAATGGAGCTAGTGAAGGGTCAGGAGCACAAGTCCTATGAGTATCAGCTGAGAGAAATGGAGTTGTTCAGCCTGGGAGAAGAGGAGGCACAAGGGTGACCTTATCATACTCTACAACTGCCTGAAAGGAGAGTGTAGCAAGGTGAGGGTCATGCTCTTCTCCCATGCAACCAATGACAAGGATGAGACAAAATGTCCTTGAGCTGTGCCAAGGGAAGTTTAGGCTGGACATCAGCAAGACTTTTTCCACTGAAAGAGTGATTGGACATTGGAAATAGGCACTGGAATGGGCTGCCCAGCGAGGTGGTGGAGGCATCATACCTGGACATGTTCATGAAACGACTGGACATGGCACTTAGTGCTACGGTGTCATTCTCATGATGGCATCCCATCACNCTGAAAGGAGAGTGTAGCAAGGTGAGGGTCATGCTCTTCTCCCATGCAACCAATGACAAGGATGAGACAAAATGTCCTTGAGCTGTGCCAAGGGAAGTTTAGGCTGGACATCAGCAAGACTTTTTCCACTGAAAGAGTGATTGGACATTGGAAATAGGCACTGGAATGGGCTGCCCAGCGAGGTGGTGGAGGCATCATACCTGGACATGTTCATGAAACGACTGGACATGGCACTTAGTGCTACGGTGTCATTCTCATGATGGCATCCCATCACATGTTGGACTCAATGATCTTGGAGGTCTTTTCCAACCTTAATGATTCTATTATGTGGGAAAATATGACACTGCAACTTCAGGACAAGAGACCAGAACTGCTCTTTTCTGTGGCTCTGTAAATTTAAACCAGCTTAAGATGATATTGTACTGTCCCCTCAGATGCTTTCATAAGCTCATGGTGTGCACACAGAATGAAGAGCAGCCTAAGTAGTCAAGGTAAAGTTGTGTGGGAGATAGGTTTCCATCTAGAGCAGATGTTCTCAGGGATGATCCTCCTGTGCCTAATTTTAGTGCACAGCCTTTTCCATTGATTCCCTGGCATGAGTGCCTTCTCTTCTGGTGCTCTACTGTTTGGAGTTCCTTTGGCTTCCTTTGCCTTTCTATCAGTTCAGTGAACAAGCTACCCCAACTTCCCTAAGCTTATCAAATTCTCTCTCACTGTTACCTACATATCTCATCAACTGGCTCTCACAGAACTCCCTAATCACTTTCATGGTCTCTGAGAGTGACAGAGTGTCTGTGTGCAAATTAAAAAGCAGTGTAAGTAAAATCAATAAAGAACAAGGCTACAGCAAAGCAAAACCTAACATTCCTTTATTGGACAAGAGGGTATGCTTGTAAGCATGCTAAAAATGCTTGGAATATGGAAACTCACAGGCAGACACCACTGTTTCATATGAAGCCTTGCAGTCTTAAATTGGCACATGGAGTCATCATGGCCCTTGAGCCAGCACCACCAAAGCTACTGCTAAGTTCACTATTGAATTAATCAACTAAGAAACTGAACCCTAGATTCTAGCTTTTTCAAGAGTGAAGATCCTACCTCAGATCTTCCTGAAACAAATCAATATTCTTTCTTGTTGGACTGCAGCTGCACAAGTGCTGTGCAGTGTTGAAACATGGTCAGTTTATACTTTATAGGCAATAGGATCTGCAAATTGGAGGAACCTAAGTGACTAATTTTGTCTATTCTAAGCCAAGAATGTATTACCAAGGGAAGATGGATGGAAGAAGGCGCCCATAGTGGAAACAAAATCCACCTGAAAATCAGACTCCTGAAGAATGTGATACCCATATTTGCTGAGAGTGAGTGGCCTGACCTACTCCTGGGTTTGCCCAGATCAGAGTTCTTGGTTAGTTTTGTCATTAGAGATTTTTAAGGCAATATAAAAGAGACTCTCAGTAAACCTGGGGTAGACTTCTGTTTTTATTGGTGGATCTACTCTCCTTTTTATCAGATATTGATGTCTTCCTGTTGTAAATACCCAGAATTCTCCTGTGTAGGCAGCCCTTTGTTGCAGTGGAGTTATGCTGATGGCTGTAAGAGGTGATGCCAGATGCAGCCCATCAGACACCTCCCAATAACATTTTCTGCACACTTCCAGCTCTGAGAAGCTGGTAGGGGTCACTGGTCTGGTTCCAAGTACAAAGTAGAAGACAGGAAAGTCTAGTGTATGTTGGGAAGTTTCCACCTCATTCGGAGCGGCTGTGCTGGGAAGCCATTTATATAGAGCTGCTATGTGAAAGGAAGTTGTACATGTTTAGAATGGCTACATGTATATATAAGAAAGGTAACTGTGCATATGCCATAGATTTGTGTATCATAAATATGTATGTCATAAGCAAATTGAATTGGGGGCTACAACTGTCAGTGCATCTTGAAAGAATCCTCTGAATTCACTGTTGCGAGCATGTGGGCTGGCAATTTATCAATTAGCTCCAGAGGGAAAGAATTATGTCTTCAGCAGACAGCTGATGAGTCTTGGTACCTTTTTGTGAGCCTAACTGACCTTCTCCTGTAATCACTAATCTTCATCCCACCCTGTCTGTCCCCAAGATTTCCAAGTGAAGTACACTCTATCATTTTAAACATTTTGAAATGGGCAGTCATAGTCTGTCATCCTGCAGACAATAAATTTCCACTGACGATCCCTGCATGAAAGAGAGACAAGAGAGAGGTATTAGTGAGCTAGAATTGCAGAAGATGCTATACAAGTAAGAATAACTTTATACCAGGTATTATGGCAACAAAAACATCTGTCTGCCATTAACTGACTTTCATCTGAGTGCTCTGTGTTTTTAAGAGCCAAAAGGACATTAAATATGTGTGATTAGTTACAGTTCTCTCACACTTCTGTACAAGATAAGAAAATCAGCTCTCTGAATAAATAGTGTCTGAGCATCCTTCAGAAGACAATGAATCCTGATGGTCATCACTCCTGAATTGACTTTTAATCAGTGACCAAGAAGAGAAGGATGATTCTGTCAAAAGTTATTGTCATGTCATTATATTGTTCAGTAATGTGTAAAAAGTGAAAAGTACATGGGTGATTTGCAAGCCGTGTCTGAGGGGAGTTATCTATACAGCAAATTTCTTTTTTTTTTTTAATGTCTTTCACTGCTAGGTCTTACAGTTAGTGTCCTTTAAAAAAGACCTGAAAGAATCAACAGTGAGAGAAATTAAATTCACTTCTAATCCTTGATTAAGTCACATGTGAGGAAGAGTAACATTTTTGAATGTAAGGAGAGTTTATGCTCCTCCCAGTGTGTGAGTGGTATTCTCTCTCAAGGGAGTGATAGGAAACCTAACAGTTGTTAGTAGGAAACATGACTAAAGCAGTGGGATTCAACAGTGGAGGCCAGTGATTTAGTGTTCAATAGCAACAACAGGCTACAGATTTAATTTCCACTTTAGCTTATTTTGCACTACATTTTCCTTTGACAAATATGCATGAGTCCAGAGGATCAAATACTGTCCTGCTGTGAAGAAAATGTTGATTTTAGGCTGCTTGGCACTGGATAACTTGAATTTAGATCTGAACTGCAGTCCTTGCAGATGGCAGTTGTCATTTCTATTGATAATGAGTAGTCCTCCAAGAGGAATTCTGCTAATAGTGATGTCCTAAAGCTGAGGCATGGGGCAGGTCATGCTGCTGGGGTGATTTAATAGGAGCTTGCATTTAAAGACCCCTGCACCAAACTGGTGCCAAACTGCTGCTTCTTGGGAATGTGCTGAGACCCCTGAGCCCAGATTTTGGTATTAACTGTGCTTACCTGGTGTCATTGACCAGGTGACTCTGTCCTGGAATGAGACTAATTTGACTCTTAAGCCCAGTAGGTATGCATTTTGTACCTACCCTGTAGGTATAAAATGTCTCATTGTAGCTTTCGTTAACTGAGGTTTTTTTAATTGGAAATTTACTGTGCTACTAAGTTACAGGTTTATCCCAAGTGTCCTTTGGAACTGTGTCTGTGTCATGCTCATCAGCAAGTGTGATGTAATAGTTATATAGTGTTTGGCTTTGGTTTTCTTTAGATCTTTTCTAGATGTTTAAATTGTAATTTTCCCATAAAACTGTTACCAATGGTTAATGAAATGTAAGATACATTTTTAGGTTTATTTTAAGAATCCCTTGTTTGGTCTATGTGCAGGCTCTTCAAAGACAGCTATTACTCTTTTGGTCACCAAGTAACCAAGAGAGACAAAAAATAAAGCAGACCCCTCTGCGGAAAAGAGGATTATGTTGGTCGAAGTTGAGGTCTGCTAAGTTAGCACCCGTTGTCAGAGAGACTTTTAGCTCAAAATCTTAGATTAAGTAGTTTTTCTAAAATAGGACATTGTGAAATTAAAAGTCAAGCTCTTTAAAAGAAATGTATTTTAGTCACCTGAATTAATAACATGCTTTAAAATACTGGAACAGAATTATTTCTGAAGCTGTCATTTCAGCTTGGACTTGCAGATACTAGCACATATGCACATGGTTGATGCATTTATGGCATATTACCTTTTTTTCCCCAGTTACTTGTGTTTGAACTCAAGCGTATATACCCAGCTTCTTAGGATGCAAGCACTTCCTTTGTACTATTGCTGCTGTATGCTTAATTCAGTAGTTACCAGCCTGTTTCAATTTGTAGTTTACCAATTGGGATGCAGATGCCATCAGGAATTGCCTTATGAGGCATACTTTAGAATATATCTGAGCTTGCCTTTGCAGATCCTTAACATGAGTTTGTAGGTGTCATCCCCTCCCAGTTGCTAAATTCATGCATTTTCCTTGGCTTTGGGAATCAATATTGAACTGTCACTTTTGCTTTCCAGCTGTCATATGCTGTCAGATTTGAATTTTTGATGTGTAGAGAAATTTCTTTTATCTCCAAATATTGTTGAATAATCTGTTTCCAGTTCAATTTAAAAATTCTGTGAATTCCTATTCATATTGAGTCTCACAAAATTCTCTTTCATCAGTCGTATGAAATGTATTAGGGACCTTAAATAGCCTATAATTTAGATCAGCTGAGCTTGGTGGATGTCCAGCTTCTCTGGGCATTTCAAACATGCTTTACTGTTGTATCTTGCTGTTGATTTATTTTTCAGTGATGATGTCTGAGCAGTTAAGAAATAACAGGCTATCCAGACCACCCAAATAAATGGAGCGGAGAACAGTTTTGTAAAAGAAATGAGCTTATGACAGTCTGCATGTGCTGTTTTTATACTACATAGTGAAGGACAAGCTGTGGCTCTTACCAAGAACGCCTGGTATCTTGGCCTCCCTGTCCAAGATGCTTGCTGCAGGTTGGGTTGTGAGTGTTTCAGTGATGCTTTCTGGATGCAGGAGACTGATCACAGCTATGTAACAGTGCTCCACCAGAAAGCCATACCATCATCACTTGGCACGTTTCAGAGCTCAGGCTGAAGGTATTACGTGGTTTGGTTTGTGGGTTTAATTTTGGAAGCTATTTTGCCAAGGGTTTGCAACGTGCATGTGTGTGTGGGCAGTTTCAGTTGTTTACAACCTGCTTCACACAGCCCATGTCCCTCCCTGAAATCTGACTGTATCAGCCTGTCTAACAAAAAATACTGCCCTTCCCTGCAAATGATCCCTTTACATCCTTAGGTCATCCTGTCTGCATTAGTGTTATCATCACACTCCTGAACGGGCTCCCAGAGATATTTCAGGCCTTTTCTAATTCTTTCCAGCTGCTTTTAGCTTGTTTTATAGACAGTTCTTTTCTCCTTTTGAGCTATTTAAAATGAGACTGGAAAATGTAAATAGTAACGACTTCTGAAGTCTTTTCTCCACAAACAAGGAGTAAAAACATTTGATGATCAACAATAACTTTCATTCATGCCTGATACACAGGCATGGAAACTCACAGGGAGTGATTACAGAAGTGTTGGTGGGGATAGCATAATTCTAAACTTTCTACATCCTTCGCCACAAGCACTACATGCTGTCTCAAATATCCTTGTATTAACAGTGGCCTCAGTGATGCAATATCTTAGGGAGTAGGAAGGGAATATATGATTTCTGCAAGTCTATTGAAAGTCTAAAAATACTTACCTGTTTGAAGTGATTGGGAAAGCTTAAACTAAAATACCTTCAGAGGTGTTTTTTTGCCTCTTGTTAGCTCAAGAACATTGTCCGTCATGAACTAAATAGTATGGACACAAGTTTAATGTGCTTGAAAATGAATTTAAAAGTGTTCACATAGACAAGTGGAAATGTGCATTCTCCATGCAGGCTGAGACTCAGAAGACCTTTTCCTGCTCCTATTCTGCCTTATGAGCTGTGAAGAACCATTAAGGATGAAGAATTTTGCAGACTTTTGTGATTCATACTGCTCAGGAGGAATGTTGCAGCCTGAATCTGAATTCTGAACTGGCATAGCAAGATTTTTTTTTCACTTCATTCTTTTGGCAACACAAATTGTTTCCAGTTGTTCTGGAAGCTGAGGGCCAGAAAGTTCATTGGTGCAGAAAACTCTTCTAGTTTGCAATTCATAAAGTATTTTCTCTATAGTTTCAACCTGCTACTATTGCAGGTGTATGACTGCCACCAGAGCAGATAGGACAAAGGTGCGCTGGTGGCTTCTTCCTCTTCTAGGCACTGCGGTCCTGTGGGGACCTGTACTCCTGATGTGCATCCCCATTATGCTGCCTTTGCTCCTGACCAGCCGCGCCACTGCCACCCTGTTCTGAAGGCTGCCTTCAGCAGTCACAGACAGAAATCTGCTCAGAGGCACAGGCTACCTCGGCTGCTTTGTTTTCCAGGCTTGTTCTTGTGATTCCAGACTTTACCCGTGTCCACATCCGATGGAGTCTGGATTCCAGCTGCAGGGGAATGCACTGTCTGCATTATTTCCCCTACTCTCTGCCACAACCATGGGGAATAAGGATTAAGAACAGCACTGGGGAATATTTAAGATGAAAAGCCCTAAATGGGGCTGTCTCTTATGAACTTGTAATTTCTTTATCTAAAGTGATAAAAGATAGTTTTGAGTCAAGTATCTGAAAGTTATTCTTCCACTTGTAGGAGAAATTTGCAGACATGGCTTCCATTTGTTAATAAACAGGATAATGTATTTTAGCCAGGAAATTACAGTTATGGACCTGCAGCAGACTTACAGCGTGTTGTCACTTCTGCAAAAGCCTCCTCATTTTAGGTAACCTTTTGGTTGAGAGACCCCTATAGCAAACTTTGGCAAGCTGAGAGCATTACCGTGACAAAAGCACTTTGGCTGCTTTGACTATTATTAGAGACAGCTTGAAATATTGATGTCTTTAAACTCCCACTTCTCTCTTCTCTCCCCCTTCTCATGTAGCCCATCTTGGCAGAGCAGTGCAGCACACCTTGCCTTGCTGTCTGTGTTGTGCTTGGTAACAAATGCTTTAATATACTGGACTGAGGTGCCTAATAAAAGACGCCAGCAAAGAAATAGCTCATGATTGATGTATTAGGGGGCAGCTTGAAAGAATCAAGATCCCTCTCCCACAATCAGGTTTTAGTGACTGCTTACACTCTTCCTAAACCTACTCTGTTAGGATCTCTGTAGCCCTAGGCAGACAACAGTGTGGGATTTATGTTAAACCCAAATTTTAAACTTCGCAGTTGTGCATAGTAAAAAGGGAGAAACATTCCTTTCGAACTGAATGGAAAAACTGTGAATCCATTTGCACGACTACAACTTCAGTAGACATAAGGCTTCTCCCAAGAGGATTAGTAAATGCCAAGAAGTGACCAGGACTGATCAAGAAAATGTAGTTAACTCATTTTCTGGAAAGGGATCAAGGTGCACGACACTGCCTGAATTCCTGGAGTGGAATCTATTCCTGGTTGATTCTATTAGCATTGTGCTGAAATGGATTGGGCAGTTTAAAGCATTTAAATTGCATGCCGGCAGATTCCCTGCTTCTCTGCACAGGAAAGTGGACCAGAATAGGTCCCTCATTCCCTGAAGGCACAGGGTGTTTTTACTGAGCTCAAGGAAATATGCTCCAGCTAGAGGTAGGTGAGAAACTACACTGAAGATCTGTTGCATTTTGTGAAGGCCAGATTCAGCCCAATCTACCACTGATGTATTTTTCACTGCTCAGATGGACATGGCAAATGATTCCCATCAGCATGCCCTGCTCCTGATACACCACTCTGGACAATGAATCATATGTACTGTGAACTTTTGTCCTCAGAATTACTAGTGTGATGCTGAGTACCACAGCAGATGGTGTGTAGCTATGCACTGTTGGGGGGAAATAGAAAAGACAGACTTTAAAAAATTTCTAATGAAACAGATGAAAAGCAAACCTGTGCACAGCAGAGAAAGTTGTGGTTGCCCCGCGGATGTAATAGTCGTAAGTGTACATCATCATGTCCATATCTTCTCCATAGTGCCCTGGATATTCTGTTGTTAACCTTTACATTAAGGAAAGAGAAGGTAATATAATTCACCATCTTATAGAAGAGTCCAGTTGAATGACTACAACTCAATTAGTAGATTTCTCCTGCTTCTTTGAAAGTTCTTGTTTCTTAACAGCACCACAAGACTGCCTTTCTCCTCTATGCAATGAATTCAGGTAGCTATTTGAATAAAATTCAGCAACTTTAGAACAGTTGAGAGCAAACTGCAGTATTGGAATATATGTATATATCTGCAGCTCTGGGATAAAAGCAATCTGAACAAGAAGATAAAGCTCCACTATTACTTATGTCTTTATTGCAGTGATTTGTTCCAGCCTCCCGTGAGTCTCTTTGGTTTGTGTCTGTAGACTGTAGTAAATGTTGCCAAGTCAAATGACTCTAAGCATTTATCCATTTATGAATTATATTAAATGAATGTAACAATTAATCCATTACTCTTTGTTGTTTCCTCTTTCTGCTTAATTTATAATGTAAAAATATGGGACTGGACAGTATTTGAGCAGTGTATTTTATCTGAGAACCTTGAAGTGCTTCTTCAATTATTAACCAAATTATAATTGCTGCTTCCCTGGGATATAGGCAAGTAATACTGGTATTCATTTTACAGATAATGAACAGATTCAGGAAGGGGCTGGAAGCTTGTCCAGTACTTTCTGTCAGCATTATATTTGAAGTCTGAATGGAAATCTGGCACTCCTTATATTACACCATTTTACATAGGAATTGCTACTGGAGTTGTCAGCTTCACTCTGAAATGGCAAAGAGAAGCATCAGATTCCCTTTAAGAGAGATGCTGTCCAAGTGGAAACAAATAGCCCAACTCCTGTTGAGACTAACAGGGTTAAGACATCCTTACAGAAATCCTGACAACCCTTTCCTGACTTAATCCAGCCCAGCAGCAGTACTTGAATGATGCTTGAAGTTGATTCAAGCACATTCCAGACAATGCTTGTGCATGTTTACATTTAGTTAAATCAGTGGAGTTTAAGCACAGGCTCAAATATTTTACTCACTAGGAATATAGTTATTGGGATGGGTTTGAGTTTTTTTGAGGTCCTCTGGGTGTATTTGAAGCCCAAACCTGTAACTGTTGGGGAAATCAGAAGCAGAACCTTTACCTGAAAATGGAGCTACTCTAGGCTGTTAAGTTGCTTTCAAGGTCATATTCACCTTTTGAATATGAAAGATCATTCAGCTGGAACATCATTCCTAACAAATAATTTTTTCTTGACAAATGAAAAATGTGTCTGCATATGAAACTCAAGCATGACCTTATAGGAGCCTCATGTTAGTCAACTTCTTTGAATATATCTTGTTCTCATGCTTCCTGTCCTTTGACAATCATCACACAGATTCTGAGTTATAGTACAAAGTCACCCATCCCAGGGTGTGTGTGGGAAGCGAAGATCAGGCCTGGTCAGTGTCTGTTGTCTCAGTTCTGACCAAGGACACACGGATGTGCAAAGCCCGTGCAGTGCTCTGCCATTGGTAAGAAATTACAGCAGTATTTCACAGGTCATGCAGACAAATGCTGCAGAAAGGAGAAAGAGAAGAGACCATGAACACTGCCCACTCAGCCAGAGGAGAGTCCCCATATTTAGTTTACTAATTTGAAGCCTCTTCAGAAAATCCAGGGTCATAGAAGGTTTTGAAAATGAAGACCAGCTATGGACCAGCATTTAATTTTGCATTCTCCCATCAGCTCCAGGTTTTGACACTTTGTTTAGCTATTATTATGAGAAACCACTAAGACATGTGTTTTTATATGTTCTACCAAATCTGTTTCGTAACATCTGTTTGGCACTTAGCAAGGAAAATGTTCTGTAATCTTGACCAGCAGTATGTGCTGGGCAGATGAGACTGTGCACAACACAAGGTTAAAAAGCTGCTTTTTGCTCTACTCAGAAACAGAACAGATAGTCAGTTCTTTGAACTTCTTTCATGGGCCCCCCAGTTGAAAAGTAGATCTGATGACACACTTCTGAGTTGTTGTGATCTCGCAGACCTTTTGCAGACGCATGCAGTGTTATTCTGCATTCTGTAAGTGCAGTGAGAGTCTTCCTTTAGCTTTCTTCTCTTTTCTTTCTGACTGCTGTCATCTTCCCCTCCCTCTCTATTAACTTCTCCACATTACCATACAGACTCTTAAGGCTCCTCCAGTAAGAAATGTTCAAAAAGCAAACCTATGCAATTACCAAAAATAAATTATTTGGGGACTTGAGCTGCTCTGAAGCGTGTCTTGTTTCATAGGCAGATGCCTACTGACTGCTTTTATTCTGGAGAGAAAAATTATAAATAGTGCTACAACAGCAGTGCTCAAGTTCACATGAACTCTATGTGGTCTAATTCATTTCTCTTTGAGGATTGCTGTATGCATTTCTGAGACTGCTCCCTAAGCCCCTGCATTTCAAGGTTGTCTGTCTTGCACTGTGTCCTTAAGAAGGAAATGCAATTGATTATCCATGTAGCAGGGCTCTGTGGTGTGTCCCATTCCTTTTCTATTATCTCAATTTTTTGAATCCTGAGGGTAATTCACATAAAATGTGTCTGCACTTACAGATGCCCTGCGTAGGGTTAATCATCATGAAGGGGAGAAAGGTCATATAAGACATCTATTGAGGGTCTTCCCAAAGTGGTCTGCCTGGCACAGTGGTTCCCTCAGGTTTTGCTGTAGCTTGGTCTGTACCCTTATTATCAAGTACTTAACTGAAAACATTAAATGTTTTACTCATGAATATAAGGTGCATATCCACTTGTGAGCTACCTACCATGGCCCTACAGACACATAATTTATTCACAAACACGGTAGCATTTATAAGCCACATGTGGCGATGTATGGTTTTTACCCAAGAGAGGAGTCATGAAACTCTTTGCCCTAGTTAGTGAGGATTTGCCTGTCCATGGACATTTCATTTGGGAAAAGCCATCAACAGTAACCTTCACAGTACCCTGTAAGCACTTCTGGCATTGAACTCATAGCAAAGAGAATTGGGCTAGGGGAGCAGTGAGCAGCCTGGGAATTGCCAAGTGCCCAAACTTGCTGCTGCTGTTTGGGGTGTTGTATGACCAAGTCAGGGTAGATGACAGGGAGCCCTAGGAAAGAGGCTGGCAAAGCAGCTGGGAGAAGACCTATATTATAGCAATTGTGTGTTCTAGGCACTGAGTCATTTGGTCCCAAACAAACACTGAGGAGCAGGGACCAGCAGGGTGCATTTAGTGGAATTGTTTGTTAAACCCAGATACGCACATAGGTGTAAAGTTTGGGGAAGGACTTATAGGGGAGAAAAGAGTAATGTGAGACCTTCAACAAGTGGTAGTCTATTCAGTCTGTATGATCTGTTTGCAATAAAATGCAGAAAACAGGAACTCTGGTTCAGCTTTTCAAATCTACTTGTGGATATTATCAGGTGTATGATATTCGGGCACAAGAGACTTGAAGCACCAGTCAAGAGAGAATGTATTGTCAAGAGAGGAGAAAGAAGGTAATTCTGTGTTAAAGACTGGGAAAAGAAATCTTGTGGTAAGGGGTGTAAGTAGTTTGGCCTGTGTGTGAGACAGCGGGAAAAGTTGACAGAAAAAGGTATTTTCATAATGGCATTTTTAGCTAGAATAGAGTTGATATGGAACAGTTTATCTTTTCAGTGGTTTACATTGCTCCAACCATCTACATGTTTTTCTAATATATTTCAGTATAATCCTATAAATCTTGCTCAGGGAAGGACGTGTATTGAAAAAAAGGAATTAAATCTTTACCAGGGTAACTGTTGTTTTTATTTTAATCTGAAAACAGCAGTGTTGTTTATTTTCCATGGTGAAGAATTGCTATGGTAGAGGTTAATAGAAAACACAGAGTTATTAATTTAGCACTGAGAAGAATGTTTTGTATTAATCTACAGTGATCTGTGGCATTCTTTTACAGTTGACTTCAGAAATAGTTATCATGAGTCTATTATTTACCAATAAGAAGATCAAGTCACACCAATGGCCTTAGTATGCACAGCCTGCTGATTAAAGAAATGAATGAGAACTGTGGGTATGCCTTGCTTTCAGATGCCAAGCAGACAAAAGAAATTAGTCTTTTAAAATATGAGAGATAGTCAGTGGTAGAACAGTTTCTGGCTCCAATTGTGGAATAGACTTATTCCCTGATAATAAGTACATGATTTTGGAATATCTTACACTGTTCACTTCTTGTGCAACTACAGTATTAACAAGATGAATGGCTTCTCTTTAACCTTCATTTTCCTCTGTCGCTGAACTCTTCCTCTAGCAGTGTGACAGCCAAAAGAAAGAGCTGTTCCATTTCAAGCGGAAAACATAAGCTTTGACATAAAATTTCTGACATTTGAAGACAAGGAGTGTCCCCTGGATGGCCTTACTTTCAGATGTTGTTTACAAGTGCTTCACCTGTATGTTTTTCCTAAAGGAGAAATTTTTTTCGAAAGCCACAAGCCTACAAGTTGCATTCAATGAATATGAGAACTATATGCCTCCTTAATCAATTTCAACTCTTCCTCCAGCTGGAAGACAGAGGTCATATGCTTTTAAAAGTGCATCCTATGCTGAAAAGCCTGAGAAGTTCTTAGTAAGCTGTCTACAGAAATTCTGGCAACTGCTCTGAGTATAGATCCCAGACTGCCAGGCTGCCAGGGAACTAGAGGTGTCCTGGAGCTCCTCTAGAGATGAGAAGTTCTCTCGTGTGGCCATTTCATGTGATTTGAGATGGAGTTCAGGCTCCATGCTCTGAGCCCATAGATTCACACCGACATGTCACTGCTTCTGTGTTCCCACTGTGTTGCACTGCAAGCCACAAAGCCCTCCCCGGGCTGGGGAGCCACGAGGGAGCACAGAGGGAGCAAAGTTCTTCCAGACCTGCACAAGCTCGTGCAATGCAGGCACAAGCAGAAGCAGAGAGCTCAAGGCAACTTGTGCCTGTTCCTCAAGAAAGATGTGTCCAAAATAACTAGGCCAGATCTCCAGTGTCAGATCAAATGTGTTTCTCCTAAAATGTCTCTGGAAGATGGTCCTGCAGATTGAATTACAAGGTTGTATTTGATGGGTAATACTTTAAACAAAAATATTACACGCCCCCCCCAACAGTTAAATACCTTTTAAAAAATTGGAAAAGGACGGGGTGGCAGTGGGGTGGGAATTGGTTTGTCCAGACCTGCATGTTTCCATGACACCTATTCTGAGCTCACCGCTTGGATTTGTATCTCTGCTACTGGTTATCTCTGAGAAACCTGCATAGGATCACATCATTTTAAATGTCTTGTGTGGCAGGTTGAATCAGGGAAACAAATAAGTACTTTAAACCCCATAATTCTTGGAAAATGTAATTGTTGCCTGGACAGTGTCACCATGACAGAGAACAGCCACAGACAGACCTTCTGGCATTTAAACTGCTCCTTGTTTGGAGAAGGAAAACAGTCATAAACAGTCAGTGCAGACTTGGGGCTGCTCTGTGACATGTGTTTGCTTTTCAAAGTATGGAGTCAAGCTTTCATTTCCTGGCAAAGAGAAAAATCGGAGCTCTAATAAGACCACTTAGCGACACGATCTGATCTCTGCATCTGTGATAGATTTGCTTCCTTTATGGTGCAAATCAACACACAGTTTTTTCTACTGTGGTAGCACTCCCTAGCCAGGTAAAGTAAAGAGCTTTCCTGCATCCTGTGAGGAATGTTAATTATTTTCAGTATATTAAAAATTAGCAGAATCCATGACAAGTCTTGGCATGATGAAGAAGGAAACTAAGTACTTGCGAAAAAATTTACAAAGCAAGTGCAAAACTATGAGACTGGAAAAGATTAGTAAATTTATTTTCAATATGAGCTTACTCCAGAGGTAAAGTGGGAATTAATGGAGAGAAGATGAGCTGTGAAACAGAACTACTGCTTTCAAAGAGTAAGGATATAAATGCTAACAAATAAAGTCCTTCTGCATATATTTTACCTCCATCATTCTGTTAAGCAAAGTAAAAGCAAAATGTTGGTTTCAGTCAGCATGATGGCATTATAAATTAGTATTCCAATAAATACAAGCAGTTTTCAAAAAACGCAGGGATGTTCTAGGTGTAAAAACCAGGGCAAATTCTATCAAATCAGTTGCATGGCTCACGCACATAAGAAAAACCTGTCTTAATTCATTGTAGGGTCATCACACTTCAGGAGGAATGTAGTCCTGAAGCAGAAGAGACAAGAGAAACCATGCATAAGCATCAGCTGTTTTAATGCTTTTATATTTACCTGAGAGACCTGTATGGAGACAACTGGAAGAGGAAGGAATCAAAGACCCAAGGTGAGAGTTAATTTGAAACAGAGTTTTGTCACACCTCAGTATGCAAGTTTTCTTAAAAATGCGTTTCTGCCTACACCTGGTTTCGTACTTAAGGATGCATTCCACATTAAAAGTCAAAGCTGCTGAGAAACTCTGCAGTGTGGATTTTCTTTGACTATGAATTTTCCTGCATACTGTATGATCACAAACTACTAGCATCATTGCATACTTTCCTGGTATTACTTTTCCACATAGTCATATACTAATAGAAGCCTTTGCATGAAAATAAGTCTCTTCGACCAAAAAATAGGAGTCAGCAGCATGTTGATTGCCATTTCTCCACAAGGAGTGGAGAAATTTATTTACAAGGAGTTTATTTACAAGGAGTTTCTGGAACAGAGCAAATACTATTATAGTTTGGGGCAGAAACTGCAATAAATAATGATACACTATACACACACATTTTTGTTGTGTCTTACATGCATATACAGTGTGAGGTCTTACACATGGTGACCCAGAACTACTTTGCAGCTTGTTTGGAAAACATATGCTTTCTGTCAAGTGCATCTTAACCAGTGCAAGATACAGACCAGAAGCGTGATGTGTGAACAAGCTCTCGCGACAATAACTTGGAAATGCCAATGAAAGTTAGGTTGTGAGTGAGATCTGCTGAGCTTAGGGGATGGGAATGTTGATTTCTGTACACTGAAACTTAACAATTTAGACAAGTCACATCTGTGACTTCACAAGTAAAAGTGAGTCCAAAGCATGGGGTTTCACACTACCCCAGTGAAGTTCATGTTGGTTATATGTTACCATAACAACCACTACTCACCCAGAGTACTACTGCATTGCCTAAGCAGGGAAAGAGTAAACCAGAAAAGAAACCATTCCTAGCAGATGATAGAAAAGAGACCACTGTTTTGGAGGAGAGACTTTATCTGCATGGTGCAGGTCCTCCAGTAAAAAAATGCTCCTATGAGGTATACCAGGATAACTCTGTTGGAAAGGGACTTCAAAAAGTTTCTGCTACAGCTCTCTGCTCCGAATAGGGTCAACCACAAGGTCAGACCAGGCTTCTCAGCTTTTATTTGGTTCAGTCTTGAGGGCCTCCAAGGAGCCTCAATGGGCAATCTGTCATCGTAGAAGAAGCAGTTTTCTTTACATGCCACTGAACTGGCAGTCCTGCTCTCAAGCATGTCAGCTGCACCCCGAAGTTTGGTGTCATATGCAGACTTGGCCAGCATGTGCTCTGTGGCCTCCTTAGGGTCATTGAGAGAGATATTAAGCAGGACAGGCAACCAGGCAGGGTATCACCCTTTAACCACTTCCCTCTGACCCTGTTAAACCACCATATTTTACCCATCTAGTTGTCTGTCCATCCAGACCCTAACATCCTAATTTGGATAACTGTATGTGGAAAGAGCTTATATACATACACCTTGCTAACTCTAAAGGCAGAATGTATTTTTTAATGAACCCATAATCACAAACTATGCACGAGAAGCTTTTCACAAGCCAGGTGACACAGCTTTCCACCAGTTTTACAGCTCTCCCCTCCCAGAAGAATGTGAGTACGTGGGATTTGTGCCCTGCTTAGAAGGAAAAACACTTCACCTGCTTTTGAAATGCTGCCTTTTCTGCATGGAACTGCAGATGAACTACATAAGGCTTTCTTTCCCAAGCACAAAAATGGAGCGTTGTCACTGTTGGAAATAAAAGGGCAGTATAGGAGTCTGTGTGCAGCTGAGATGAAAACTAAAGACTTCAGTAACCCCAAACATTTACATTAGGATTTGCCTTACTCTGAATGCCAATTTGCAAAGCAAAAACAAAACTGTTCCCAGTTGTCAAGACAACATCTGAGGGAAGCACAACTGTCAACAATAACAAAAAAAAACTCCAGAGATTTCTGTCGTCTCTCTGAAAATGTATGCAATATTAGAGGAGTACAGGAGACTGGAAGAACTGCTTAAAAGTCTGAGTGAGTTTCCCTCAGAGGGAAGAGCTTGGGCAGGTATGTAAATAAACCCCCAGGTAGGGAACATCCATAGGCAATGTCTGCTGGAAAAGGAGGCAGAGGAATGTTCAGAAGAATGTTCAAAGACTTTGTTACAGAGTTCCTGTAATTTAAAGGCATTAAAATAATAATAATAAAAACATTTGTTTTCCTCCTGGCTGCAAGGAGACTGAAGGATGAAAAGCAAGGCAGTGCTGTTCTGTTTGGCCAGTAGCCAGCCAGCCAAGTAAGACCAACAGGCACATAAACAGTTTGTATGCATCTCAATGGGAACCTTCCTTCAAAGCTGAGGTCTGGAAAAAATATTCAAGCATACCTTTACTTTTTTCTCCCCCTACTTTCTTTTTTTTTTTTAAAAACGCAGGCAGGTTATTCTTTGTATCACTGAAAATACCTAAATTTAATCTGAATGTAACCCTGGAGCATAAAATTATGAGTTCTCTTGAACAGAATGGATAGGAGCAATATGAGCTGCCTCTACACAGTCTGCTCCTGTCTTCAGTTTTAATTTAGAGAAACCACACCTGTGGTGTGTTTTAGAGAAACTGGGAAGCTTGGCATGCATAGCTAATTTTTTCACAGTCTCTGTTAAGTTTCCAGCACCAGTTGTGGTACTCTGCTAAGACGAGACCACTTTCTTCTTTTGGATTCATGATCAGTAGCTCATTTTGACTTTGATCTTTAAACAGTTTTGCAAGAGGAAGCATAGCAGCATGCACTACTAACATTTTTTCTGAGGTAAGTGGTATAAGTTCACTCTTATAAGTTATTGTGGCATAAATGTGTAGCACAGAGATGCTCCTACTCCAGGAAATGTCCTAGATTTAGAGTGGGAAAATATCATTCCACTTTGGAGACTTCTGTCATGGTTTCCAGCACAGCTAGGCTGATGCTGATCCCCAGACCTGTTCATTGAGGCCCAGCTACTGCATTGTGCTATTCACTGTATCTGCACCCTCATTCTCTTCCCTTAGCCTTGGATCCTTAAGGATCCTGCAGCAGACTGGAAATAAGATGCTTAGCTCCATAAAACACAGTTAACTCTTTTTCAGACAAGGTTTCTGACAGATCAAGCAGCCAAAGACATTTATAAGGACTGTTGGGGGAAAGAGGCTCAGAGGTTTGGTGTCTGCTTGAACTCACCAGCAGGAGTATGGGCATCTCCGGCTATAGCGGCAGCAGTAAAATTGCCATTCACGGTCCAGCACCGATGGAAAATACTGACTCTGGAAACCAGCCACCAGCCCATTGTTCGAGCAGGTTTGATACCTAATAATGAGGGGAAAGAAGAGAGCACACAAGGAAAACATGGTATTAGATTACTTAGCAGTTTCAAGCATTTCTCAAAACAATATTAACAGTTTTGATATTGAGTGCAAGTTAAGGGTTTGACTTCGTGCTGAGAAGCACTGTTTGCACTTGCTCTGTATAGAGTAATTATTTTCTATAAGAAAGCAGCAGTAGTTAACCAGTGTCTTAACATTTATGTTGCACTTAAAACTATTAATCAGGCTAAAGTATTTAATCATTCTACTATGTTAACCGGGAAAGAAGATTGTTCTGGTGTTTGAGGATTTGGGCTTTATTGAACTAACCTTTTCAATTACTCCTCTACCACCAAAAAAAAAAACCAAAAAAAAACCAAGAGAGAGAGAAAGTTTGAGAAGCTATTTTATAAAAGAAGTTAATTAACTTCTTTAATTGTTTTCATTCACAACTATGTGTCTCTAGGGGGAGGGATTCTTTATAAAAAACATTTAGGCTTATGATAAAATCATTATGTGATAGCAATCACACAAGGAGAACTGCGATTCAGATGTTATTTAATTTCAAGACTCATGTAAATTTTATGACTGGATTTTAGAGAGAAAAATCTGCTGCTTCATGCTTTCTGTGTGCTCTGTAATTCCATCATACGTGTGAATCTCTGCCTTCAGGTAGAATAGACGTGGTCTCAAAGCATGCATGCTTCTCTCTATCTGCATGCTCTACAAGACCTTAACACTGATACCCAAAGTAATTCGAGTGGTAATCAGTTTGAATAGCTTGCTTCTTGGAGACTAAAGACAAGGAGCTCATGAAAACAGACAGGTCATTAGTTCAGCTATTGAGTGCTCATTCTCTCAAGCACCATCCTGGACTCATTGTTTCACTAGAGTGAAAATTACAGGAATGCTGTTTCTTCCCTCCTTTTCCTTTTCTTTCTTTTCCTTTCATCGAGGAAAACCTGCAGCAAACTTTCTCTGCGATTTCATAAAATCAATTACAATGATATATCCGAAAGACACTTTCAGAAGTTACTGTATGATTAACAAATACCAAAAATCTCCCTTAGTTTCATTCAATGACCTCGTGATTTATTTTAACGACCTGAAATTTCCAGAGGGGAAAACACATCATCTAGCGGAGTTTGGTGTTTGGAAAGTCATTCAGTTGTGCACAGGGGCATTAGTGCTTGCAAAGACAGGTGAGGCTGAAGTGTCTGTATGCAAAAGCTGAAAAACTGATCAATTTTGACCAGTGCAGGGATGAATATCCCTGCCTAGTTTTCAGCATCCACTTTTGAACCCAAGGATCTCTTCTATGTGTCTTCCACTGCGTTCTGTTGTTCAGACAAGAGTATTTACATTTGTTTGTGTCCCTGTATCTCCCACACTGATGGGGTCACACGTACTTATTGTGCTTTGTGAGACTCTTCCAAGGACCTCGAGAGTTCAGTCGTAATGGGGACTCTGAGTTGCCATGGTATCACACCAAGTATAGCAGTCTGGCTTTCACTCAGAGGATTTCAGCAGGACTTTGATAGGAAGTTGTTCTGGTTTTTGGCACATAGGCCATAGGAACATATGCCTAAGACTCTGTGTAAACATATTGGATAGCTGCAGATGATCGGTGTTATCCTGATGGAAGAATGGTTGATGCACAGCAATATGGGGATTGGTTGTACCTGTTGCAAGATGAACATTAAACTGTGTAAAATAGCAACAAACTTGTGCCTCATCTTCCTTCTCTCACCCTTCCGAGTTACCTGCATTTGCACTGCTCAAGTCCTCGTGCCCCTGGGAGATTTTCTAGCTCTTTTGCATAGGTGCAATATTGGGAGCACTTTGTTTCTCCATTTCCTTTGCATTTCCTCCCAGAAACTCAACACTGCTCTGCAATTTCCCATCCTCACAGATCAGTGTCTGATATTCCTGCTCATGCTTGTCTTTGTGGGAGGTTCTTCCTTCTTGTCTCTTCCCACCTGCTCACATTCAGTCTGAGAAGTCCTGTCCTCTTTCCCACTGCCTTTGTACTACAACAGTTTTTATTTTCTTGATACATTATTTTCTACTAATATTGTCCAGTCGTGATGGAAAGCTTCATTTTGAAAGAGATGTCATTCATGGACACTTCTCTCTATAGTGAATTGAGAAACAAACATAGCTAAGACTCATATGTTTACATGCACTCATATTTGGGTGCCAGATTTTAGGAAGGTGTGGTTATTTCTGATTCTATCTTCTCATTATAAGTTTGATTAAAAAAATATAATTGGTGTTGCCTTAAAAATTAGTTTCTTAGATGGAAAGTGTACCTGGACATAAGTAATATTTTAGAATTAAATTGCAGTTTTGTTTAAACATAATTCAAAGTAAAATTTGAAATACACCTTAAAGCTCATGTTCACTTCTCTCTTGTTGCCTCTGTCTCATACACAAGGTCCTATAATCTGTTATTCAAGCTCAGTATTAGGTTTATCAAAAGAAAGATAATAGTGACGTTGAAGTACTTTTCTTTAGCTTTGAGATAACGTAAGATTCTTTGCCTTAATCTTTCTAGTTTTCAAGTAAAATCCAGATACTCCTTCAAAAATGAAGAGATGCTCTCAGAACTTGAAGTGCTTATTTGTGAGCTCATATAAAGTATTTCCTTCCCTTTCCTTTTCCCAGCCGGCCACTTTCCTACAAGCAAAAAGTAATTCTTTAAGAGAAACAAACAACCCCTCCCGCCACACCTTCTCAGACAGTTGCTCTATGCACTAATCTGAAAACAACACTTAATATATCAGAATTTTTTCCTTCTCTGTTGAATTCGCTACTCTTGTCACAGCAAATCCTGAAGCAAGTAGGGTGAATAAAAACTTGTGATTCAGGAACTTTGATTTGTAGCCAAGTCAAAATAATGCTTTTTTCACAAGACCCACTCTTTAGCACTATTACTATAAAGGGTAGTTCAGTATTCAGAGTTAATGTGTCTGGGTTCTCCTCACTCCTGAGATCCTGACATTGCTAAGAGGAGAGGAAAAAAAAACTCTTACAAAGTGAATGCAGAAAAACGTGAGAAACTGGCTGGGAATATGTGGGATTAAACTTGGCAGTGGATAGGTTTTCTTTTTCTAGTTGGCTCAAGTTGCGAGGTATGAAGCATTGCCTTTTGGATATGGTACTGGGAGAAGAGGAGACAAGCTGGCTGGTAAGGGGGGAGTGAGAAGATTGGTGGTGAAGGTCAAGTGCTCCTGGATGGAAAGTTGCCCTTGCCTTGAGTACAGGTGTGGGAAATTACTGCAGTGTTCCATAGAAAGCCTTATTCTGGGAGGAGCTCTGTATAGTAACAGGGGTATGGTATCTGAGACTTTCCTGATCTGCTGTGATTCCTGTGAAAAGCCTCTCCTCTGCCAAATCTTCTTCTGATCTGGTTAATGAGTGTTGTACAGCTGAGTTCTGTCATGGCAAGCAATCAAAGCATGCATCCATGTTATAGATTTAGTTCAGGACAGAACTGCTTTTCTTCTTCACTGGTGAGCTTTTATCTGTGAGACCGAAGAAGAGCTGGTATGAATTAGACCCACTCAAAATGCATATGTGAATTTTGGATCCATGCATGACCTGTTTCACCCCATAGATTCTCTTAAATTGCGCCACATTATTTGTGAACATCAATAACAACCTCAGCAGCCAAGCATGCTCCTCATCAACTCAACAGTTTTCTGCTGGACTGATACAAACATTGCTTACAACAATAGAATTGTTTTGAGCAATGGAATCAGTTTTGGTGACACTTCATACTTATGCCTGCATCTTAATTTTGCTCTCTGCTAAGCAATGCCCCAGAGTGTTTTGCCCCATCTAATGTTGGTGCTGTGTAGTAAACCTCCCTCTGAGGCTCCCTGTTCCTCACAGGGGAGTACATCAGCATCATGTTATCCTGAGGATGAGAACCCAAAGAGGAAGCCTGGTCACTACGAATCTGCCCAGGGGAGCCCAAGTCAATTTGCAGGAATTGGTGCTGTTAAAGCCTGCACTGAATTCCTGCTGCACTGATTGTGATCATGCTCCCTAAAGCTCCCTAGAGACATGCAGAGGCTGACTCAGCTCAGTAGCCACTGGGTCCTGCTGCATTGAGGGTGATTTGTTCCTAATAACAGGGTAACCTGAGAGTGTCATTCCCTGTGGAGGGGAGGCCCTATACTGCCGTCCTGAGTTATCTTTATGGAGTGTTGTCTCCTCTATGTAATTGGATTAATTGCATGATGAGAGCTAATTCAATGGTCAGTCTGTTACAGGTGAATGGGGAGATGTAAGAGGTTGAAGTCAGGCTCAGGACACTTGCAACTCTGGCACCTAGACAGAGGAAACAACTTCTTTGTGTTTGATTAGGCCATGTCAGTCTCCAAGAGACAATTCTACAAGGAGTCTTCCTCATCTGATGTGTGATGCTGAGACATGTTGTTATGACTTCCACATGCCAAAGGAAGCCTCTATAACGTCTTCAGCAATATTTTCTTTCTTTCTTTCAGGGGGCATTTACAACCTACTTTATTCTCCATGACCAAGTGAAGGCAAGGCCATTTTCACCCTGTTGATTTCTTCTTGACAGTAGCTGATGAGGCCTCCATTTCTACAGAAACATTCCTCTTCTCCTCAGATGCTCCCACTGGACTCAGTCCATTGCAGCTGTGCTAAATGGACTTGTAGCACTAGTCCTCTAACATAAACTTGAGGCTCTGAAGAAAATTAACTTGTTTGTGTAGATAGTACAAATGGGAACACTTTCAAAGAGCAGCTGGATTATTTGGTTTGGGTAATACAGCCTCATATTTGAAATTTGGGATTGGTCAGAGATTGGAAGCAAAAATAGTTCCTGCCGACCTACTGATATACCAGGCTGCCAGAGCCTGAACAGGAGGATCCTTTGCCCAGTAGTCTGTCTTTGCACCTAGTTTGTGGGCAAAGATTGGGAGTGGGGAGGGAGAATCTAGATATCTGTTTTTTCCAAGTCCCATCTAAACACTTTCTCAGAAATCTAAACAAGGAAAAGAGGCAGTAAACATGGAGTAAATAGCTCTTGGCTGAAATGCTTCTCCTTTTGGCTTTACAGCTAACTGGGAGTATATTGAAGATACGGCATGGTTTCATCTGTACCATGTGATGTAAACAAAACTTATTTTCCTGGAGGGAAGTGTTGCTTGTCTTCACTTGCAAGCTTTTATTCCTTTGTTTGTGTGAACCCTGTCTTTTGGTATTCTAGTTTTCAGGCAAGAAAAATAGTTTTTCTTAAAACCCTTGTTCAGAGACTGGTCTGTAGAGACAACTCTATAGTATTCAACAAAGCAGTGAAGAACAGTCTCACCCTCAATCACTCAGACTTTAGGCAGTGGAATAGTTAAGCAAGGTAAAAATTTCTCCAGGACAAATGAAGATAAAAACATAAAATTTGTGCTCCCTGAAAAGATAGGATTCTTTGAGAAGCTGCAGCATAAAAATTAGTAGGACTGCAGAATCAGGGCATGCTCTGGAGACCTTTCCCTACTCCAGACATGAGTATTTCCAAATTATCCAGGAACGGATTTTTGCTCTCAGTTGTTCTCTCTCTGTTAAATATCATCTTGGTTAGCAGATAGTTAACCTTAATCTGAAGGAGTAAGGTGTTGAAACAGATTCAGCAAAGCCTTTGTACATGTACTTAACTTTAAACATATTCACACATTAATGAGGCTGAGAAGGCATTCCTGATCATCTGATCCAATCTATTTCCACAATTTCCTCTTTGAGTCTTGCAACAAGTTCACAAGCTTCTTATGTCCTTTCAGCAAAACACAAATGCACATAATCTCTTCAGAAGTGTATGGACATACATGATTATCTTCAGCGATGCATTTATGCAGTGAAGCACCATAGTTAGACATATTCTGAAATGCCACTAGGTAATTCTAGGTAGCTGTCGGAAGGGATTAGTCTTCATGAGTCTGCTTGTGACCATGAGAGATGGGGTGCCGCAGAGAGCAGTTTTTAGAGTACCTGTTCTCTCCATTGACCCTGGAAGGAGGCAAAGGTCATAAACTAAACATTATTAGGCATTAGATGCCTAATGTGGATCTGTGTCATTGTCCTCTTTCTGTTGACTAGTTTTTTTCATATCTGAAAGATCTGAAGTTTTATGGTTTGTCTGTCTTTATAATCCCTAGTGTTAGTGAAGGAAGTAAATTTACCAGGAAGCTCTGCCAGTGGTTCCCTCTTGCTCCCAACTCTCCTAACCCTATGATCCCGCCATCCATTTGTCATTTTCCCCCAAATACCGAAGGCCAAAGAAAATAATGAGTTGGAGACTTTCTTCCCTCTTTTATATTCTCTCTTTATTTTCTCTCTTAAGCTTTTCTTCATTTATTGTCTTTTCTAAAGAAGCCTCTCTTGAGTTTGTTTCTATTGTGCAGCTGCACAGCTGTCAGGAATGGTAATTTGAAAATCACCATTTGAAATTTGAAATGCCATAAGCATAATTTGTCAAAGGTTATTTTTTTGGTGTTTCTGCCAGACTAGATTTTCTGACTCGGGTTCTAGCTGAGAAACTGGAGGGAATTTAGAGAAGAACTGTAGGTGTGATCAATGTTTGCTTAGGAGTGTTGGAATATGAAACCTCCAGAGGAGAGCTAGAACATGTTCAACCTGAAAGCAAAAGCATGGGTGAAGGTGTGTGGGTGAGGGAAAGGCATAGCTGCTACCTATTATTAGGTGGAGAGATTTTACAAAAGGATGCAGTATGCTTGTTCTCGTTGCTCAGTGAAGGTAGGGCAAAGAATAAAAAGCCTCAATTGCAGCAGAGTAGAGCCTTTGACACTAGCTCCCACAGCATACTCCTGGAAAAGCTGGCAGCCCACAGCTTGGACAGGTGGTGGAGTTCACCATCCCTGGAAGTGTTGAAGGACAGACCAGACGTGTGGCACTCAGCTGACCTGGCGGTGTTCGGTCATAGGTTGGACTCAATGATTTCAAGTCTTTTCTGGCCTAATTGATTCTGCAAAATTTTAGCAAAAACTTGGCAGACTCATAGTTACGGGTGATACAAGCAATTGAATATCCCTGGATGTGGTGCACAAGGTGAGACAAAATGCTCTGTGAGAATAGAGCTGAAGAAAGAATATTTTAGTCCATCCTACGAGGATGGGAAATGAACTAGCAAGTCCAGCAGAGTGCTGTGTCAGCTGACATGAGAATGACATTGCTCACCAGCAGATTGGTTTGCTGGGAGATCAGCAGGGAAGAGAGCTGGCCAAACTGGAGCTATTGGTACAGATGGTGGCTCATGTTTGTGGTCCCACTTGATTATCGAGTTAATCTTTTTAGAATTGAGGATGGCTCCAAATAGCGCTGAGATGGGTGTGGAAGAGAGACAGAAGAGTGGCACCTATGAGAAGTAAGAATGCCAAGAGAGAAGGCAGGATTCTCAAAGATCCCCCAGGATCTATCCATGCCATCACATTGATTTGAGGTTACACTGCCTAGACTTTGGCTCCAGTCTGGGATGAGACTGATGGGTTCTTGGGCAGAAGTGTTGGCATGACCAGGGATGTGCTGGCATACTGCAAGCCTCTCTCCATGAAGCACAGCAGATACAACTAGCTCAGCCCTGGGGCAGAGGTGGGAAACTGAAAACTGCAGAATCCAACCAGGCACATCTAGCTAGGATATCTGGAAATGGCCCAAGTAACTAGAAGCACAAGTTCACCTTTTCAAAATATGTGGTCCTTAATCAGGAAGGAAGGAAAGAAGGAAAGAAGGAAAGAAAGAAAGAAGGAAAGAAGGAAAGAAGGAAAGAAGGAAAGAAGTTGATCTATGTAGAGTAAGCAGAGAGGTGTAAGGATGTTGGACTGGAAAGGTGAGCTAGTGAAGAAATACTGAAATAAGTCCAAAAACAAGTAAAGAGAGGGAAACAGAGAAAAGCAATTAGAGAGGGGTTGAAGAATAAATGCATTTGGAGAAAATATAGGGTTTGCTATAGGAAAATGTAGGCAACAAAGAGGACAAAGTGAAAAGATTTTTTAAGAGGTGAAGGAAACAAGATTCAGATAATACACTGTGGATGTAGTCATGCTAAGCATACAGAGCATGGTGAGGAATGGTTACATAGCAGAAGAAAATGTTCAGTATAGACTTATAGAGTATCCTGCTTGTAAAAAGTGAACTTGAGCAATTGCAGGCAGGGATTCTTAGAAAGAGAATAATAAGTTTATTTTGAACAAAATAAATATCTAATTCAAAATTATTATGCAATTAATACAAATTGCATCAATGTATAAAAAATGAAGAAGTCATCCAGGATTATCACAATATGTTCTTTTTGCCTGTTTTGCAGCTCTTCCCCTTTTTTTTTTCAATTCTTATTCCAAAATTAAACATAGGGTCAATCATTTTTTCCCTTAGCAATTGCATCAGCCATAGGCATGTGTCACGTGGTAAATGAAAGAGTATGAATAATTCAGAACAAAATTTTGGATCATTTAAAAAGCAGAAACTTCACATTT
Organism: Rhabdornis inornatus; assembly: GCA_013397075.1. Taxonomy (NCBI): domain Eukaryota; kingdom Metazoa; phylum Chordata; class Aves; order Passeriformes; family Rhabdornithidae; genus Rhabdornis; species Rhabdornis inornatus. The sequence continues at coordinate 184,140 of VWZS01003942.1, read as the reverse complement.
CATTGCTAACCTATTCCCACATAACAAAATTCAAAAAATCACATTGCAATTTCTAGGACAAAACCATTTCAAGTATTTAGAAATACTCATTCCTGCATGCATTTCATACTGTCCAAAGAATATTTCAATCCCAGAGTTGTCCAAAACTCTGTTTCCAATTTCATTAAAAAAACCTAGAAAATAATTAAATACTGGGTATTCTGCCCAAATATGAAATACTATACATATTTCCAGAAATTATTGTGGCTGCATAATGTGATCACCTTTGCCTCCAAGGCTGATGGAAAATGTAACGTTTAGTTAAGCAAACTGACGGTGTTAGGGAGTTAACATGATCTTCTGCTACCACCATGCACATATATATGCCACCATCATCGCTTGTTAGTGTGGATTTTTGGCTCCTGTAATAACAGCTCAACTAGAAAACAGCATTTTTCTATGCCTAAGCCAAAGAGCTTAGCAGGAAAAACACAAAGCAAGGAACCAGTGCAATACGGAGATTATTTTTGCTAGTGATAAGAGCATGAGGATGGAGTGAGGAATTTTGCAATTTGTTTACCAGTTTAGTCACAATGTGACTTTTCAAGAGAGACTTAATGCTCTCCTCACCGTAGGTGCTTGCCTCATTTTCCTTATCACTGAAACAATAGCAAGACTGAACCACTTCACATCTGGGGTTGTGAGTGACCAAAGGACGCTGACACCCTCCAGCAAGAAATTGCTACAGAGAAGGTAAATGTGATGCTGATCATCTCCCATGCATTGTGATTAATGAGTCTTAAGGCAGTGAAGCCGGCTGGTTATCATGGCATTCATATGCATTTGCATTGCTCTGACCACAGTATTAGGACCCGCATTCCAAAGGGGTTGTCAGGGCTGTGCCCTCCAGGGGTGGTTGGGGTTATCCTACCATTCAGTTCCTGCCCTGTTGATCTCTTCCCACCAGCACTCTGTCGGCTCACCGAGGCTCTGGGATGCTGGCATGCAGGCATAGTTCCACAGTCTGTCAGAGCCTTCCTTCTTGCTGAAGACACTTCTGACGGCCACGATCACCTGCCCATGTGGGCACTGGAAGTTGAAACCTTGCCGGTACACATTGACCCATTCATCATTATCTCCATAATTATAGGGACCATAGTAATAGTCGCTGTACTGGCCCCATGCCACAGTCACCAGAGGCAGGAACACACAGAGAAGGAAAATATCCATCCTGAAGATGTTCCTGGCTTAGAAGTGCCCCTCTGGTTTGTTGGACTGGCCCTTTTATATTGCCTCTAACATTTGGCTTCCAGATGTTATGTTTTCAGATCCAAGTGCAGTGTGTCATTGCTTAGCAAACCTTCTCTGAGCTACAGAGACGTCCAATTACTTTTAAGGTGGAATTCTGCAAGTACAAATGCAGTCCCTAAGAGCAGGGTCTTCCCACCACTGCAAACCATCTGTGATCCTTTACTGCGGAGCTACTCTACACAGCAAGCTACATGTCATAGTGTAATTGCCACAGACATCCCACTTTCATCCTCAAGACAGTGGTTAAGTCTGAAAACTACTTTATTTGAAATTAAAGCTCCATTTGAAGTTGCTATTTTCCATCATTAGTAACATGCAATCAAATGTGATCCTCTGTGTGTGTCACCATCCTTTTTTTCCTAAATGTGTGTGTCATGATTCTGCCCATGCCTAGAAAGAAGGGAATTTGGCAAGGTGAGGGAATTCACTGCTCCTGGTGAAAAAATTCCTTTAGAAATTTTGGGTTGGTTTGGTTGGACGGAAGGTGGAGCCCAAATGACTGAGACTCTGTCTTGGCATGGAAACAGCCCACCCTGAGAAGTAGGGCATTGGCTTCCTCCAAGCAGAGCTGATTTTGCTATGACTGTGTCTTAGCTCTGTGAAACTGTGAACTCGGCAGACATTTTAATTTGAATATAAAGCACATAGGCAAGTTACAATGAGAAAAGCTTCATGCAAGACCAGAGCCTAGTGAAATCTTTGAGCAAGGACCTTGAAGCTTCCTTGATTACATCATGGGCTGGGAACACAGGGCTGCTGCTGAGGAGCTGCAGTGCTGCAAATTCAAAACCCAACTTGCCACTTTGGAAAGTGTTTATATGCAATCCTTAGGCAATTTCTTTATCAGGAACCCACTCTTTTCAGGAAAGTCTGAAATGGTGTGCTTTACTTAACTGTGGACTTGACCCATAGAAAACTCTGGGACTTGAGCATGTTTTAATAAGTAAGACAGTCTAAAGTCAATCTAACATAATCTACATATGCCTATGTTGCCTCTGCCGTGTTACTAATAAAATGTGTGACCCTTGGATCAGCTCCAGATTCAGATTCTGTGTCTTTCAGTGAAATCCAGAGACTGTTTCTTGCTGCAAGATTCTTCTCAAATCTTTTTACTATGTCTCTTCCACATTTGGAACATGCACAGAAAAAAGGGAAGAAAAAAAAGAAAAAAGTTTATGAGCTTTTATTCTGTTGCTGGTACTGACAGAAAGACGTGTGATGGTAACTGAACTTAGTCCTCTCTAGGGATCTCCAAACCCATCCTGCCTGGTCATTTTTTTGCAGGAGTATAAGCATCCCAGGAAGCAGGTGCATTTACTAACAAACCTCAGAACTCAAAACTGCCTCCAGCCTCATCAGCCAGATGCTTTTGTGCCTTTAGCTAATAGCTTTTCTTGTAGCAGAGCCTTGTTCAACAAAACTGTAGGTGGTGGTTGGCTCTTTTCCAGAACAGTGCAGAAACTTCTCAGTTGTCTGTGCTCACAGCCAGTGCAGAGCCACATGCACCAGGCAGGTGAGAGTTGCTGGTGTGGCTCAGTGCCTCACCTCCAGCTGCAGCAGGCCCAGATGCCTAGGGAAAGGCACTATGGAGACAGCAGAGAAGAGCTCATTCTTTGGAGCTGCCCTCTTCTAGATCCCAGGTAACAGTGGGGGACACGGGTACCCAATGTCTAAGGAGAGTGGAAATTTAAGATTAAAAACCCCTGTAGTTATCTGATCAGCACCCAGAGTGCATGAGCTGTACAATCTCACATGAGTTTTTCAGCTAACTCAATAGTGTATTTTTTTTCCCTCTTACTTCCTTAAATGCACAGTCACATCAGGGAGTACTGTACACTGCTGTATATGCCTAAGAGGCATTCTGGAAGAAGTTTTAGCAGGATGAATCACATTGTCCTATACATATGATCCTCACCTCACATAACCCTGTATAAGCACCATTCCTTATTCTTACATAACCCAGAATATTACAGGCAAGAGGGAAGCAGAAGATGGAAAGAAGGTTCTATGGAGAGTAGGCAGTCTTTTGCCTATCTTTGACATGCATGTGAAGCTTTGAGGTGTCTGTTTTCACTTCTCATACACAGTCTACCCTGCCTGATCCCAGTTAGTGGATAGAGTGACACTTCCATGCTGCACTGTGACCAAGAAGTGGCTTGGCTGCAGGGAAGGTAGTGAGCACAGCAGATGTGGAACAACGACTACCTGTAGCAATTGTGGCAGTTCAGACACGTCTTGGCCAGCCTTACTCTGTTCTGGCCACTGAATCAAGCATAACAGTTCAAAAGCCAGTGGCTTTTGAAGAGCTGCAAACTAATCTGCAGCTTGGTGCCTTTGGTTGTCTTCTGCCACAATTTGCACTGCAAGAAAACCCTGATATTTAAAAATCAGTCACTCTCTGAAATTACCTACCCTTTAATTTGACTTTAAAAACGTCAGCTGGATGCCTTGCATATCCAATCTTTGGAAAAGCAGAAAGTGTCAATGAAGTAGTAAATATGAGGTGCTAAGATCAATCTTTCATTACTAATTCCTTGCTATGGAATCTATATTGTATGGTAATTTTCTTCCTCATCAGCACTTAGAAATGTTGTGTTTAATCCACACAAAATATTTAATTTTTGTCCTGCCCAGTGCTGACAGATAAAAGTGGTTATTCTTGATACCCTGCCTCCCTGGTCTAACTTTGGAGTTAGCTCAACTTTTAGCACAGTTTGGACTAAAGAGGAATGTTCCTTCCAGCTTGAATTATTCTGTGTTTCTCTCCTGCTGAAGGTAGTAGATGCACCACTACTTAGTGATGCAGGTGTTATTAGTGCTTTGGAGCCATTAGAAAAAATGCTGCAGTGTTCTCTTGCCATGCCATCATACAGGCATGAAATGCAGAAAGATTTCAGTGCTTTGAACTAAAATCACAGACACAGAAGTATGATCTGAATGAATAACAGTAGCCAGCACAAGCTCTATACTAAAATAGGAGAAAGAATGGTAAAGCTTTATTCATTATTTGGCAAACAAAAAGATGCTAGATCTGCAGTCAGAAAAGTGAGGCTTCAGACTTGGTCAGTGACAGGTACAACTATATCTGTGTCTACAAAACTGAGTTGCATGGAAGTAGTGTCATGTGGTTTTATTGGAGTATCTGTGCTGCTTAGATTCCCGTGTCTGCAAAGGACTGGCTCATGGGCAGCGAGTTTTTACCCCACTTTGAGGGCAGAAGGAACATATGAGGGTATTATCTCAAAGCACTTCACCATGTAGATGCATAGGAGAGATGCCTTCTCATATTACTCAGAACTATGGCCAGAAGTTAAGCTTTACATTTTGGGCTGGTGAAGGAGGCTGAGTGTGTAATACTGAGCCCTGCAATCCTCTGTACACAAAACAGGTATGGCAGAAGCAGTACCAGTTGCAGCAGCAATATATGTCTGCTTCCAAGCTAATGAACTGCATCATGGCATTTCACTGTGAGAAGAAAGTGTTTTTCATGACAGCTCATATCATCACTGAGGTCACACACTGTGAATATATTTTTCATATTTTATTGCACACTGTCTCAGTGTGATGCTGGCAGTTCTGATAAAGCAGAGTGGCTTGGATGAGTCAGGGAGGCTGCATGATCTGGGAGCTGTAAATTGAATTCAATTACAGATTACTTTTCCTGTCATCTTTGCAGCATGGCTTTTATATATATATATATGTTCAAAAACATACTAAAGGCACCCCAAATCCTCAAGCTTTTCAATGCAGGAAATTTATATGTATATATATGTAAGTTTCCTGCATTGTCATAAAAGTTTGAGGATTTGGGGTGCTTTTATTACATTTTTGAAATAAGATTACAGAGACCTTGGTATTGTGGAGGACAAAGCTGCTGAAAGACTGCTTCATAAGAGGTAAAGATATATCCTAGTCAACTTTATAGCTCAGAGATATGATCTTCTTTCAAAATAATGCATATAGTGAAGGCTGGAGTTAATTTGTCACATTTTCCTTCTATTAATGATGTTTTGTGCAACTCCATTCAATTGATATTCTCAAAGTATTTTGATTAAGCCTTCTGAACCACCTTTTTGAAAAACAGGAAAGGATAAAACCCTTTCAACAGTGGGTTAAGTGATCTGCCCAATGTCCACCAGTGCCTCAGGGCTAGAGAGAGATTTTAGACTTCAGCATCTAGACTGGAGTTTAAAATCCTGCTCCAGTCGTGGGAAAGCAGACATTTTCCCAATCTTTTCTTCCTACTACTTCCCTACAGAGATGCTGGCTCGGCTTCTACTTTATGAAGCTCTTGCCATGTAAAGGGGAAGCTACTACTTAAGATACTGTGATACTGGAGGATATGGCAGAGCTGTTTTCTCCTTGGAAGGAGCAGTAGAAAATTCTGATATGATACCACCTGGAATATTGTTGTGAAGGAAAAAAAGCACTCGCTGCAGTGCTGTTTTTCCAAGTTAACATAAGCCTTTGAATTGCTTTTGTAATAGCTTCCTTTCTGCATGTGTAGTATTATATTACAGATTAAGTAATAGAAGCAAACTGGAGAAGCAAAACTTAAGTCACAAGTCTCTGAGGAAAGGGTAAGAAAGCTGCACTGAAACATCAGTAAAGAAATAACAGAAACACATTTTCTTGGTTTGCGAAACCATCTAGATGCCATGATAACTCTTTTCCTTCTGTGAGTCTAAGATCTATTATTTTGAAAACTCAATTTTCAGATAATCAGCAAACAACTGCTTCATAGATTAATCATCATTGCTGGATCAGATAACCCCCAAAAACTGCTCAAAAGCAACAGTCACAAACTTCTGTGACAAACCTTACCCATCTCACATAAAGCTTTGAGTAGGGAAAAGCTGGATACTCGAAAAGAGCTGAGCTGTGCAAGGGAAGGCATCCTTTTCAACATCAGAGTTTATACAAACATCCTAGAATGGCTACCCAGAATATTCTGGTGTTAAATAACCCAAGAATCAATTGCCATCATTACAGACTTCCACAGATCTCTCCACAGAAGTAATTTCAAATAGATTTACTAAGGGATATTTAACCAGTTCTGATACAGCGTTCTTCAAACATGGGCATGAGGAACTTGGTAACTTGACTATTATGTACATACTGTAAGAAGCCATGCACGATTTATGAACAGAAATTGATGCTTTTTTCATTGTTGTTCAGACCTAAAATTGAACAACCTCCTCTATAGTTTAATACTAATCAAATTCGGGTTTTCATCTGAACAGAAGTATAACCGCTCCTCCTCAGCCTGCTCCACATACTGTAAAAGTTGCCATGTTGTAGTAACTGTTAACATTTGTGTTAAAATATTCAATCCCTGAAGTTGTGATTACAGTGACCCTTCCAGGATCCTTACAGTAAGGAAAAGCCAAGTTGAGAACTGTTTGCCATTGCAGTTTCACATATCAGGACAGGGCATGGTACTTTTCCAATCACGTTACCACTAAAAGCGAGGTGTTTTTTCCTATTACTTTTTGCTCACGAAGTCTGTTCTTCTTGCTGTAATTGCTGTTACCACTATCTCTTTTAGTATATAAGCTTGAAATCCATACCAAATCTTTAGGTCCAGTCCTGTATTAAGCCTAGAGAGTCAAGGTACAACGTCTGAAGGTGAAGCTGCCAAAAGAAATTTAAAAAGTCTTGAGGATACAGGAAATTCAGGGGGCATTGATTCAGGAGAGAGCCAGATGCTTCAGGCTGAGTCAGTGCTGAACCTCCTCACAGATTTGCAGGCAGCATTTTGCCACGACCTTTTTATAAGTTGAGCTGAGAAACTTAATCTCCTTTTCATCACTCATCCTTTTTGCTCATGCACGTGTGTATGTGAGCTTTAGTATAAAAATTTATATTAAATAATAATATAATTGTTATATTTAGTCTTTGAGCAAAATTCAAACTTGGTTATCTCTATGCTTTTGTTGGTTCCCACCTGATACAGCTGGAGACCTTTCTTGGAACAGCAGTCATCACCACATCAGCAGAGACAGAAATGTTCTAAAACTTTATGACTCCTCCAGAAAGAAACCTTTTCTCCAGTGGTCTCATTAGACATTTGAGTGCAATTGCTACTAAACTAAATACGTAAGGAATTTTGTATATGATAAATTGCACTTTCTGTCTTTCAACTTGTTAAAAGTTTGGCCTCAATATGCGTAGCTTCAGCTGATTCTTGAAGCGTTGAGAAAGTCTGTTGAGATAAAATGGGTAGGAAAAAATGTTACATTAAAAGTAGAAGTTATAAAAAGCAATCAAAGAATTGTTGAGGTACTCTTCATAATCTGAGAAGAGATTCAACAGAAGCCCCAGCCCCATTTTTTAAATTTTGAAAGCCCAAGACAAAGCTTGTTTCCATGTAAGGGATGTATACTTCTATTTCAGTTTAATCCATGGGACACCTTTTAGAAATGGCCGCAGCAGACATGTACCATTTTCAAAATCCATGGACTACTGACCTGGGGCTAAATACGTGGGACATTTTCCAGGGGTGTGACTGTAGGTGTCTGACTGCACAGTGTTAAGAGATCAGTGATGCTTTTCATGGAAACCATTCATTGTGGATGGGTAGTGGGTTTCACCTTCAGAGAGTTTTGGTATCATTATAAAGTTCTCACGTGGCTTTCTCCAGCATAGTCTATGACTATGCATCACAGTTCATAGCATCACTGTGAAATGCTGGAGGGGAAAATCTGAACTAATCACTCACAATAACTCTGCACAGACCCATGGGGTAAGTCTGAGGTCAGGGCTGAACTGATCTTTTCTGTGAGAATGACAGTAGCTGTAATTCACTTGCTGGTCATGGGAATGGGCTGAAGCAAAGACAGCTTTTTTTCTGAGCTAGATAAGGGGAAAAGGAGCTGACAGTGTGACTTAGAAGTATCTCGGTTTTACATGAAAAGGACCCTATCTCTGCATGACCTTTCAGGCCCATGCAAGTGAATGCTGAGTAGGAACACTCAGAGCTCGTGGTGTTTTATTCCAGTTTTGTGCTTTCTTTGTGTAGGCTTCTTTGTGTCAAAATAAAATCTTAAGAGTTCATAATGATTTTGCTTTAACAGTCACTTAAGTCAGGTGCTATCTGGCAGCCCATGTTATGTGGGAAATGAAATGAGATGCTTACTTGGTCCTTTTTGGCCATGTGCTTTTTGAATTTGGATAGCTGGAGTGACACTGAAACCCAGTTCTGGTGCCCTCCATCCACTTCGCATTCTAGTCATGAGAATGATTTCTCTTCACAGTTTTGCTTTTGAGATGCTGCAGATGGTGGGGGGAAGAAGTAGGGAGAGAGGAACAGAAGATCTGGGGGAGGGGCTTGTGCACCCTGCCACTATAATTCATTGTAATCTGACATTCTGGATGTTCGGCCTGCTCAGCCATCCATCACTCCTCATGTGACTGTTACCTCATATTGTTGTAATTAGCAACTGCCAGCCCCAGAGATTTGCCAGTGGAGGTGAAATGGTCCCAGAAGCTCTCTGCCGATTTAAAATTAACCGTGTCATTACAGGACACATTGTCCTGCTCCAGAAGTAGCTCCTTGGTATTTGCACTGAGATAATAGCGTGATTCTGCAGTAGTATCCAGCTCCTTGGCTCACCCTGCCTTGTTGTCCTTGTGTCCTCCCAGCTCCCAGACTGCTTCACTCTCCTTCCTCACTACATGCCACCCCTTTTTGCTGCCTAGGAGAACTGAAGCTGCTAATGAGGGTGCTCAAGCTGGCAGTCCCAGAGTCTGTGGGTGGATGATAAATTCGGCTATCTGTGGTTGTGCCAACTGAGGTCTGTCTGCTCAGCCTCAGAAAAGACCCTGCTGCTATGTCTCTGTTCTTCTCCTCCTTCTGGAACTTATCCCCCTGTGCTAGCAGTGCAGAGTAGAGAACCACCTGGGTCCCTGCCCATTTGTGTGGCCATCGGTTCGAGCTGCTGTCTAAGAGTCCCTGTCTTTGCTGCTGTGGGTGTCTCAGCCAGGTGGACAAAAGCTAGGTCAGATCTGCCTTCTCATGCTACAAGTTCCTCACCTTTCTCATAAACTTTCTTCAAGTGTGATTGGCAGCTGCTGTTGCCAAGTCACTTTTTACATGGCATTTACAGATCTTGCTTCATTGTCTTTTAAGCAGGGAGTGGCTGGAGGTCATCCTTGTTGTTACTTTGTTCAGCTAATTAGGTGCAACTCCTGCTCTGCTGCTGTACAGAGGTGGCCGCACTGACAGCTCACTGGAAAGCTGTCTTCTCCTGGGAAATATCTGAGGTTGCAGAAAAAGATTGAGATATGGAGAGTGTGACAATATCTGACACCCAGCCTCTGTGGTCATTCTATCTGTTCAAACAAATAGAACACAGTCAGGTAATGAAGGTCCTGATAGTCCTGCAGTTCAACTGGGTGATGAACTATTTCAGTGAGTGTGGCAGGCAGGTTTGACGTGGCTCTGGCTCGGATACCGTTCTGATAGAGTTTGCATATAACCAAAAATGTATTTGCTTAACCCATTCCGCACTATTCTGTACAGGCACAGCTTTTTTTATTCTGACGTTCACAACAGCTGGTCCCCCCCCCAGTCCTTAAGGATAAGGTGATGCCCTTTTTTTCCCAGTAGTTCTGCACTACCATAATCAGTTCTGATCCGTGGTGTACTTTTCTCCATCCCTGAGTTCTTGCAAGTAGTTACAAAGACCACTGTTGCTACAAATTGTCAGCCCTTAATTTAACCTCTCTGGGAGGCTGGGCCAGAACAGCTCCCGCTCATCACCACCGGAAGAGTAACTGCGAGCCCCTGAAACATGATTTTGCTATCTAGTTTTTATATGCTTCAGCCATGAAGTTTCTAAGCCTGCTCTCAACCTTCAAACTTATTTGCCTTTGCACCACAGAGTTTACTGAGCCTCAAGCCAACCCACATGGCAGGCCATGTTTGTATGAGCACTCCTATATTTTGTCGGTGCGTCTGGCACTGCACTAGATACCAGAAGTAACTGTGCTCACTGAGAAGCAGGAAAGTGCCCGCATAGCTATTACTGCCTTAAGCTTTTCTAATCACGTCAAATTCCCATGGTTTGTCAACTGCATCCACAGAATAATGTATCCTTTTATTTGTGCTACATTCTAGGTTATTTTATTGCATTGAGAGCTCCAACAACTTTATTAGGGCAGTGTGCTCTCTGTGTCTCTTCTCAGCTTTATTACATTTACAGCCACTGCTCATCATGAGAAAAGGCTGTGTGGAAGAGTAGCCTTGAGAGTAACCTTGGTGTTATTATGTGGTTTATATGCATAAACGAAGAGAAAATAGTTGCCAGTAAATGGAAAGATAGACATGGAAAGAACAAAAAAGAATCAGCAGAACTCCAAAAAATCTCTGGAAGCAAAGTTGTATGTTTGGGTTATTCATAAGGTGAGGCATGACAGGCACTAGGGAATAGTCTGTCTTGTAATTCATAACTGCCTTCAAGGGAATATGACAAGATTAAGAGAAATTTCTGCTCATTGCTTAAATGCCCAGCTACATTTTATGTCCACACAGTGCAATGAAAAGTGTCAGTGCTCACTGGTTTAGGAGCTCACGATTTAACTGGAAGTGCCTGTGAATAAGTCTTGCACTATGGGATTGAGCTGCTTCTGTAGTCATACCTAGCAACTTTTTCTGGTGAAGCATGAAAAATTGAAGAGTTTTCTACAGCAGAGATCAAATACTTGACTCTGGCCAGGAAATAGAGGCCGGAAGTTGCTGTTCTGCTAAGCATGGGCAGCAACACCACACCATCCTTATGTTGTAATGGGCACAGTGTAGTTCACGTTCGAAGACACCTCTGGAATTTTCCGGATCAACCTCTTATTCAAATCAGGGCTGGATGAAGATCTGACCAGATTGCTCACAGCATTATCCAGTCTTGGATATCTCCAAGGACGGAGAATGCACAGCCTGTCATTTTTCCGCCTGTAAACAGAAAGCATGAGTTATACAATTGTAATGTAATCTCTTTGTGACCAGAGGAACTTGGTAACAGAATCAAAGCTGCTGTTACTCTGTTACTTGAGCACTCCTTGCTCTGTAGCTCTCTTCATCATTGTACCCTTCAAAGCATGGTATTGAAAAGGGTATATTTTTCACTTTAGGAGGCATTTCCTGTCTCTGCTATTAGAATACTTAGCAACATGGATGCAGATGCATGCCACACATGCAGTGAAAGTCAGACTATTTCCCAGCCTATATTAGACACATTTGCCAGCTCTCACCCTGTTATTTTTATGATGAATCCAAACCCCAGCAATTAAAAGGAGTGCACCAGTGTTCTTTTATGTCAGCAGTGGGTTAGACTAATTGCCTGTGAAACTATCATTGTCCCTAGCCCAGTAATGCTGCAGCTCTCCAGATGGCAACCTTGTACCCAGTAGAAGAACTGTGCTAATTGCCCAAAACCCTTTTTATATTACCCTTCCAACAATATTATTGTGTATTTAAACCTAAGCTTCAGAATATCGACAGTTTGGCGGGAGTTGCTGGTTTAGTAAATCCTGGAATCCTGGGTTAATAAATCTTGTCACACTGGGTTTAGTCATACCTCAAGATAGCTCTGCCACTCTGCTGTTCTGAATCCTTAAACAAATCACATTGTCTCTTCATATTCCGGTTTGGCCTTCTGCTAATTTTTGGTATTTCTGGCCTGATGCTGTAAACTCAATTGTTAAGTTATCGTCTCTTTATGGGTTTGACAATTGGTGTCTTGCAACCCAAAGCAAATACCCATGTTCTCCAGCTATTAATTATTGTTTCTTGCTTCTTGCTTTCTGTCTTTTCACAGGTGAACTCACAGTCTTGTGCTGTTGTGGAAGAAGATGACGGAAAAAACTATCAACTATTCAGCAGGAAACAAAAACCTGTTTCTTACCCTGTGGTTATAATAACTGCTATGGACCCATATCTCTCGATATATGATTTCCTGACATTAAATGAATTTGACATTTACATCTGCTTTTATTTCTTCCAAAAGCCATGTGTCATTTTTTCCGCATTTAAAATGCTGTTGTACTCTGAAAACTGTTTTTAATATTGGCACTATGGGGGCTCTCTATTTATTCTGTCAAGTTTACTCAGAGCAAAAACATGTGGTTTGACAGCAAGAAACTCTCTGCCTTTTGTGATCTTTGGACTGTGGTGGAAAGGCCTTTTCTAACTCATAACACTGCAGACCCAGATGTCAGAATCTTCCTGAGCTGTGCAGAAGTGATGGAGAGTGATGAAGGAGAGCATGATGCACAGTGCTGAGAATAGACTGTGCAGGAAAAGCAGAGACAGCAGGCTTCTCTCCCTTGTCTCTCTCTCGCTGCTGCAGAGGATTTATGACGTTGTAACAAGCTTTGCCATGAGTTGAATACAAAAAGAATTTCTCCCAGACCGTAGTACAATCAGCATTTTTGCTGCATTGGCTTCATTGCTTCGCTTCAGTACTCCAGTGAGCTGACTTGCAAAAATCCCAACCTGCATGCTAAGATCCCTGCAGCACTGCAGGCAAGTGTGCAAAAGCTGCACCTAGTAAGTGCCCTTCACTTAGTCAGAAGATTCCCTGAGGAACAGCAAAATCCTGGAGAGGATGTTGCCAAAATTCCTTCTTTGCTGTCACTCACTGCAGAGGTAATAATTTGCATATAGTTACTGCCCAACAAATTCCCTAATACAGCCTCTACCCTGCAGAGAACTGATGGCTGCTTTCATACACAATACACAGATCCAGATTCCTATAAACATGAGGCCAGGATGATGGGATCACTTATCTTTTCACCAAGATGAAACCCAATCAGAAAAAGCAACTTCATTGCCGTATATACATCTCTTACTAGCTTACTCTATCCTTTACTGTCTCTTGCTTGCAGTCTAAATATGAGGCTCTCAAGTAAGGATTATTAGGTGTTCACAGTGCTGAACACAATGAGATCCTGATCTTCCTTCATCAATCACTATCACAATCACATCAGCATTTTTTTGTTTACAGTGCCTGTTCTTTCAGTAGGAAGGTCTGCTGGGACCTCGATGGTAGTAAAAAGAGAGTGCCGCTTTTCTCAGCCATGCCTACTTTTAGGAATATAAATGGCATAGCTCTTTATGACACCCAAAATGACATTTTTCCACAGATACTAGTGATTATTTTTTGAGTTGTCTTTTTCCTTTTATGCCTAATTGATACTTTTTACACTGTATGTTTAATAGCTTCCTGGCACTTTCCATGTAAGAATCTTGAAATATTGTACAGAAATATTGTATCTATTTTACAGACATAGGAATCTGAGGAAAAGCATGGTAAGGTTTACCTGTCATCAAGGTCATGCACTGAGTTTATAAGAAAACTGGCATTTTAAAAAACCCCAGGAGTTCACCACCCTTTCTTTCCCTGTTTTTAGCCATTGCTATTCTCTGTGCCTTCTCTCCCTCCTGTCTTCATTTTCTGCTACCATTTTGCCAATGTCTTGTCCTCTCTTTCAGCAGGTCTTATCCTGGAAAGTGAGGTTTGTTTTCCATATTTCTGAATCTGGATCTAATACCCAAACACTTCGTATGCCATGCAGACTCACTCGCTGCCAGTCCTGCTTTTCTTTCACGTGCTAACAGCTAGGAAATTCCATAGCGAACTCCTAGCTATTTCAGGGACCTTGGACACTGCCAGTAATTCTCCTTTCTCCTGTGTTTGTTTTTTTTTGTTTTGTTTTTCCTTTGGCCCATTATAGTGCTGGCTTTTAATTTTGTTATGGGTCATTGGTATTTTGCTTTATAAACAGGTAATTCTGAAATGTTGTGGAGCCTGCAGTGTGTACGGACTCCAGAACAATTTTCCATGGGACTTTCTGGATTCAGCATCTTTTGTATGACTATGTGCAGTAGTGTGTGGGGATGCAGCCCATTTTTTCTCAGCCTCTATTTCAAACAAGATTCCCAATACAAATTTTCTTTCAGTATTCTCACATTGAAAAAGTCCCCAGATGAATCTTCATCTTCTTTCTCCAGTCCCTGGATGAAATCTTCAGTGTTTGCCCTTCAGTGCACCCCAAAAAAGGGCAATCATCTGTGTATACAACAGGTGGTTAAAGGGACATGTTTGGGGTTTGAGTGAGGTTTTCTGGTTGGTATTTTTTCCTCTTTCCTTTTCAAAAAAAATAACATAAATTCTGTACATGGTTATTTAAAAAACTTCTGGGCAATGTGCTCTGTGAAGTAAGAATAGCCAATTCAAAATTCTGATTTGTATTGATGTGGACACTCTTTGTATTTTAGACACCGCGTAATTGTCTTTTCTGGATAGATTTGTCATCTTTTTTTTTAATACATTGAAACAAGGGGCAGCTGCTAAGGAGGACGGGAGGCTCTTTGCCAATGTGAGTACACCAGGGTAGCTGTCTACCAATTTCAACAAGAGGAGATCAATTTTTTAATATTTTTTTTCGCTTTCCCCTCCTCCCCTCCTTCCTAGTGCTCCTACTCACTTACACTCACTTCTGGATGTAGGAGTTCAGTCTCCAAACAGAATAAATTCTTGCTTCCTTCACTGAGGCTGTCAGCAGAGCAAGGTTAAGTGTCACAACAATGTTTTTGTGTTGTGAATAGCTCTTCTATCTTCACTTGCTTGATATAAGCAGGCTTGTAGCCCCTTTCCCCTTTATCCTGCTCAATGCAATATATACACTGCAGATCGCTAAAGCTAGGATTACTTGGCCTTACAAAGCTTCCCTAATATGACTTGTCTCTCTCTGTCTCTCTTTTAAAAGCACCACAAGATCTCTGAAACCCTGTCTTTCATCTGAGCGTGCTCAGAGGAAAAAAAAAATCTTGATTTTAAAGACCTTTTTTCTTCTCACTTGTTTTACATCTGCTACCAGTTATCTATATGAACGAGGCATGGCAAAACAGTAGTAAGAAAGAGTAACCCCATACTGATAAGATGGCTGCTAGTTGATCTGCCTTTATAGCTCTTCCCAAGAAAACCATCAGTGACTGGAGTAACAACATGGCTGAGAAAGGCTCAAGGGATTTAGCCAATTCCAAGTGGATCAGCAGCCTCATAAAAGATGATCTGGTACTGGTGAAAATGATAGTTTTCAGGTGGGACAAGAAATGAACTCCCCACTGAGCTATTTTCCACAAGAGTAGAGATTGTTACAGTGTCTGTGCCACTTCTTGCTAGATGCTAGTAACATTCTGTCTTACTCAGAATTTCCCAAGCGCTCTTCATTTGTAGAAGCAATCCTCTCTTCTTTCTGCCTTGGACTCCTGCTAAGTAAATAGTAGTTACTTTACTGATGGGAAATTTACCTTGTGTGTGGAGTTGAGAGTATACTGGAAATAGCAAGTGTCAGCCATGCTGTTTGATGGAATGATGAAACTGCTCCAGTTGCTTAAATGGCATCATTCCTATGTAATGTAGGAAACTATAGGAAACTATAGTGTAATGGTGGAGTATCAATCTGATGAGAGGAACTGCTCATCAGCTTGGAAATCCATGTATGGTTGACAAAACAACACCTAAATCTGGCCTCTTGCTCCCCCTTAAAGTTTTAAGTGCACTTCAGCTTTTGAAGCTAACCCATTCTGCTGGAGGACTGCCCAATCTTGCTTTGGCTTGCCTCTTTTTCTGGATCCCCGCCACATAAGAGATGTTAGCTACTTCGACTGTGTTTTAGAAACATGGAAAATGTGGCTCATGTAAGCTTATGATAATGGATTGCTGGATTTTTCAGGCTGATGTTGTGTTTTGTATTCTGCATTTCATGCTCAAGAATTTCCCTTGTGTAAACCTCAGCCCTATTGTTTGTTTGCAAAGAGAAGTCTTTTGGAGAGGGGACAGGATTTGCCAAGAATAGGAAGGGAAAGTGGTTTACCGTGAAAGGTGCGACATATTCTCTACCTCACTGGAGCTTTGCAGCAGAATCCTCTTTTGCTGTTCTCTGATATCCTCTTCTGCTGTACTTTTGACTGATGTTTGTTAATGCCTAATCACCAGTCTGCACTGCTTGAACCATCTCATGGCTTGTTGAGATTCACTGACCATCATATTGCAGCCGCCTTGGTTTTGTAACATCAGAGGGAAGAAAGCTGTCTGACAGAAGCACTTCTTACTGGAGCTTCCAAACTGATAGCCACCACAACTCTTACCTCATTGTAGGTAAAGATATGCTCATGAAGTAACAGCTGTTGAAAAGGTTATTTATTTAGTAAAATAACACATGTATTTATATATCCCACTCCCTATCTAGATTTATATTTATGTATCCCTTCAAAATTAGAGACTGTCAGGGATTATGTGCAGTGCAGATATTAAAGTGCATGATTTTATTGTGAAGCCCTTGGGCGTATGGCAAGTTTTTCTCCATATCTCAAGTATGGGCTCCCCCCCTTCCCAGCGCTTACCTGCCTAAGTGTGGTTGTGCTGAGGTAACGTATGGCTTCGCAGTTCCACATTTCCTTTGTTTAGGTGTGACTTCCTGCCAAAAGCATGGCAATATCTTGGCATCAGACTGACTGCAGGGAGAGAGGGTTGGCTTAAGAGCTGCAGAGCTGACTTGTGAGACAGTTCATTTTTTGCTTTGCCTCTGCTTCATTCAAATGCTTCGGCCATTTTTTGTTAGTTGAGCAATGTCAGACTTCTCAAGCGGATGTTAAGATATGAAAACAGGCAAGAGTGATGAGTGCACAGCTCCTGTCCCATGATGGGGCCCTAATTGCTCTAAAGAGTTACACACTTTGTCAAGTCGTGTTTCTAAGTCCTCTCTTGATTCAGCCTATTTTACACCAGGGGGGAGTGAAGGCGAACTGCTTAATTTGCATAGGACTTGGAGGCAAAAGTTTTCAGAAAAATTAAGGCCTTGACATGGTGATTTTTATATGCATGTAGATGTCTTGTCAGGCCATGGTTGTTCTCCAGAGGCAGCATTTCTCTGAATGGCTAGGTTATACCCATGTGCACCAAGTGTATGAAATGCTTTTGGTTTCTGATAAGATGAAATGTCCTTAAAATAAGCCCTGTCCCCACAGAAATCAAGAGAAAAGCTCCCAGTGACATCTGAGAGTGTGCAAAGTTTTACAAAACCTAACCTTCTAGAAATGACTGAAGTCTGGACAGGTCAGATTTTTCTAAGATAAGCTAGTAATTGCTATATAGAAGAATCTCATTTCTTAGCCTTGTGTGCTGTGAAAACACCTTTTGTTTTAGAAGCGGGCTTACCATGGTGATCAAGTCAAGAACTGAACATTTGATAAGAGAATTTACAGTTCTATGAGATGAGACCATAATGCTCTTTCTTGGGTAATGTAGGGTCTCATGGAAAAATCCTGAAGCATCTGTCTGAAAAGATTAGGGGGAATCCCAATTCCCAGTCTGGGATTCACCTACCAGGCTGGTTTTTCATGGTTTGTATTCCAAGCCTAAACTGGGATCCAGACAGAGGCATATCGTCATTCTGCCTCTATAGAAGATCTGAGACTGCAGGAGTAGGAACAATTCTGATATTCCCTGACTTCAGAATTGTTCCTCCTGCTGTGTTTTGTGGCATCAGCCCATTTGAGCAGCAGCTTTAGGTTAAAGGATACCCAGAGGCCTCTTTGTCAATCACAAAGGAGTTGAGGTTTATTCCCAGACACATCATTCCTGCCCACAGCCAAGGTCTGAAATAAAGCTGGCCGAGGAGGATTGCTCAGACATGCAGGCCAGAGTTTGTGCCTGGAGTGAGTCAGCCCCAGAGCCTCTATGAGACTGACATTTGAAGATGAGGACAGAGGAAGACAGGCCACGAGTGCATCAGTAACACTTGTGTGTGTGCACATCTAAGCCAGTCTGTGGGTGAAATTCTTGCAGCTGCATAGGAATTTTGCTGCTGTGTTTGGCAGACAATGGGGGCAGCTGGACTGGCCGTGAGGGTGGGAGGGAAGGGTAAAGGCAGCTTCCCATCTGAAAAGTAGCATGACAGGGACTGTTGTATTGCACTGTTTGTTTCGTAAGTTGCACTGTTCATGGTTTTATATTGCACTGTTATATTTATATATTGCACTGAGAAAATGGTTTGCCCCGTATCTCCCCGGGGCTTGTGAAGTTGGTTCAGCCCTCCTTTAGCCCCGCCCCATCGGCGGTGTCCCATTGGTCACGGGTCTGTTCCTCCTGGCCCCTTTCCCTGAGTTTAAAAGCGCCCGCCGTCTTCTCTCTCGCTCTCTTTCTCTTCTCGCCATGTGTGTGACAGAATAAGCTGTGGATCACTTTCCCACAGGAGAAAAGAGCCTTCTTTGCTTTTTGCCTTTGTCTATGAGGATTTCCCACCCCTCTCTAGTCCAGAGCTAGCCAGAGGACCGGAGAGGAAAAAGGGATTTACCTCAAGGGACTGGACTAGATTTCATGCCCTTCCATTGATTTCTGTGCCAGGCAGCCATGGAGACTGTAGCCATACTTAAACCAAGGTTTTCCTCTTCCTCCAGGGGAAAAGAGAGGCCAGAAAATACACAAGCTAGCTTTGGAGCTGTGCTATGGCTGCTGCTCAGCTGAGGGCCTCTGGACTGAGTTCCTCACTGCAGTGTGACCAGCAGGTTCTTGATACCTGCTGCACAGAGTTGCATGGGATCTGCTTGTGGGAATGAGGGAAAATGGTTCACTCTGTGCCAGGCAGGGTAGCATCAACAGGAATTAGAAGAAAACTTGTGCATAAGAAGGAAGCAGGACCAAACACTTTTGGCCTAAAGCTGAGAAAGTGTATTTTTTAGGAAATATGTTAGTTGCAGTTAACAGGATCAAGATAAGTCATATAGAGAAAAGGCAGTAATGGGACTGTTTCTACTACAAATTTCCCTGTAGCTGCTTCACAGATCAAGAGACCTTCAGGATTCCTTTCTGGGAACAATAATGTGGAGTCCTTCTTCTCCTCTTGGTTGTAACAGTGTGAATCGGGAGCAAGTCTTTGGAAGCCAGTGCACCTGACATAGTAAAACAGAAGATGAAGGCATATAAATCCATGAGCTAGGGAAGGGAAAACTTAAGCATAAACTGAAATGGCTGACACAAGAGGCAGTAAGAGTGCAATTGCTTCCCACACTACTATTCAGCTGACCTTAAACTTTAGGGAGAATTGCTATGTGAGGACTGCTCTGCCCTGTACCCATTTTGGCTCCTGGTTGCTCTGCACCATCAGCCAGCAGGAAACCTGCTGTGAAGTGCCTGGAATCAGGGCACCCGGCAAGGCACCCAGCTCTTGTCCAAGTACATACCAAAGGACACCTATGGCAGCATGAACAGCTCTGAAGTCAACAGCAAGGATTGGTGAAACCCCTTCCTTACTAACCCTGAGGACAGGCAAGGTCTTCCAGGGGTTTGTAGTGTTTAGTCTCAATTGCTAATTCCCATTTCTCTCTATTCTGGATAACTGGCTGCTGAAGCTGAGGTTATTTCTAACCTCTTGGAAAAAAAATTATTTCCACTTTCTACCTGATCATATTGGTTATTTCTTTTTCCACAGTTGTGCATGACAAATCTGTCTGGACAGTGCAGCCCAGAGCAGAGCTATGTGTTCACAGAGCACCCAGGAGTGAGCCCAGGACAGCTAACCCAGCTGGTTCTGCTTCCATGTGCAACATATGCCATTGCAAAGAGAGGGTTTGGGATGCTTGTAAGCTCTTTTTGATGCACACAAAAGAGAAGAGGTTATATCTTTTTTTCCACCAAATATACACTGTCCTGGCCTGTAGCTTTGTCTGATTTCCTATCATCAGCTTCAAGGAGACTTGGATGTAAGGTGTCCACTTTTAATCCTCTGCCTGCAGGAGTCAGAGTTGGGGCTTTGAGGATAGGCAAAGATACAAAACCCCTACTTGTTCTCCATTTCCAGTTGCCACTTCCTCCTCTTACCAAATCAGGAGATGTCTATATTTAATCTCCAGTTCTAATGGAGAACATCTGCTAGTATTTCCTCATTGACTGCATTAATTTTGAGAGCAATCTTCATTCATTGTGAGCTTCTGTTCCCTCTAGTGGTGGCTGGGCTCTGTGTAAGCCATAACATATAGGGAGTTTGTTTTAAATTTGAACCTATTTTCAAGATTTGATTTACCCTCAGTCTTCGTTGTTCATCACAGATATTCTCTAAGAGAGCTAGGAGACATTTAATCCAAGCTCTGGAGTTTGGAAATAGGCCTTGTGCAGGCCTGAACTCCTCAAGACCTTGTGTGTCAAGCACCGGTTCACCAGCAGGTGTCCCAGAAGCCCACTGGTTTTCACCACAGCAGGCACAGGATCTCTCCTACCTGGTCCTGGATCTTCTGAACAGCCGCACAGACGCTCTGCCGCAAGCAGGATACAGCACCGAAGAAAGAGCACAGTGTACAAATGAAAAGTGTGTGGATTACAGGACTGGGTGTGCTGGAGCCAGGATCTTCACCTCACCACGTGGATACGCTCCTTGCGGGGGCTGAGGAGCCTGCTGTTGCCTTGGTGACTGGAGCCGGCTCTATTAGCACAGCCAGGAGAGCTTAATGCAGTACAGTCCAGAGGATTAAGAATGAGTTTCTGCAGCATAGCACAAGAAGGGGTGATTTCAGGGATGACATCAGGCAGATATCATGTTTTGTGTCATGTTTAGCCAACATGGAGTACTGGGTTGAGACGGCTGCTTATCATTCATTCCCCAGTGCTGCAAAGAGAGCATTATCTTTCTCATATTCCAGAAGCCCTTCATCTTTGACAGGGACAAGAACTCCGTTGGGGACTACCAGTTCTCTATTAGCAATATCATCAACAGACATTTGATGATGGAGCTAGTTTCTCCAGCTTTTGCAGTGGAAATGAAACCTCTGTCTAAAGGAAAAGCAATAATAATGTTGTACTAGTTCATGACAAAAGCACAGGAGCATGTGCTAGCACCATCTAGCCAGCATCCCCATCATTGCAGCGCCAGCTACTTAGTCCTCTTTTTTCTATCTTTGAGCTCGATGCAAGTAGTTGCCCTCCGTTTTCAACTACAACTCTTACTTAATGTCTTGTATCTTTTGTCCTCTGGCATTATTGCGCATCCTCCCGCACTTATCATCTTTCAGGGAGAGGCTGAGAACTTGCAGGCAAAGCCATGGATTATGCCTCAGTATATGGGAGGGAGGATGAGATGTTCTGGTGATATCCCAAACCTGAGACCTTCTGACAAGGGTGAAGCCAGAGTATTCCTGCATTCTGCTTCCAGTATGGGTCTGAAATCATGTGAAAATGGCTACAGGGCATGCACTGAAGCAGCTACTGGGGAAGCTTTACCTTGACCCAAGGCACAGCCCTAAAAGCAGGGAGCTGTGAAGTCACCTTTGCTGCCTGCGGTCTCCTGTTGTGGTAGCCCCACGTATGGGTCAGCGGGACCCAGCTGTCTCGTTTCAAGTCTATGTGTCCAAAGCTGGAGGGGAGGAACCAGATAAGCAGCAATTACCTGAGGCAAGTAATCCCCGAGGTCTGGGCAGTGCTGTGGGGCCAGACATCCTTGCACACGATGGAGAGCAGTACCCTGTTTCATGCCCTGGAGCCTGTCCTGGCAGCACACTCTGTCTTGGAGCTCATCTCCTGGTCTGCTTTTCCAGAGTGTGCTCTGCCTGGGTGGTGACGTGGAGGTAGCACAGCAGTGTGTAAGCGAGGGCAGGATTTCCCCACAAGCCCTCAGTCCTCACCCCCAGCGTGTGAAGGTCGCTGGCTCCTGGGTAAATTTCCATCGAATGCGGCACTCTCCCGTTGCGACTCAGCATTTCTGACACCCGACTGCAGCTCCTCTTTCTCATTTGATCATTTTCTTCGTAAGGGGAGCTAACAGCCGTTACTAGAGTGATTTGGCCACCGTCCAACAGTGTGTATATTACTCACACATTTCCCTGCTAGCAAAAGGGATTTTTTTCCACTGTCTGGTTGCAGCCTCTTCCTATCTTCATCATTAGATAGCTCAGAAGGTCAGTGCTAAAAGAGAAATCTCAGAGGCTTTTTTTACAACCCACAGTAGGGGAGGGCCAGAGCTGGGGGAGAGGGAAGAGGTGAGAAGGAATGGAGGGTATGCCCAACTGAATTAATTCTTCACTAGGATTGTCTCTGGTACAGCCGAAAACACAATCCTGGAAAATGTAATATTTATAGAAACCGTACTGCCCCGGTTGGGTAAATCTCAAGGTCATCTGATGATCACTGCAGAAGGGCTGGCCAGATACTGCTGCTGTTGCCCTGGCATCATGAGACCGTAAGACCTTCAATTCAGCACTGAAATCTGCATACAAAATGGGATCCTACTCCCTCTCTCCCTCTCCCTAACAACCATCTCTCCTGAAACTGCCTTAAGAAGGAAATGCATAGCCCAGCAGTGAGGAGGTTCAAAATGCCTGCATGGCTTATTTTATTTTTTTCCTCTTCCTTTCCTTTGAGAACATTAAGCTATTAAGTCTAATTCCCTCAGAGGCAGAGGTCTGCAATTCATTTCACATATAGGGCATCTCAGGAGTTTGCCTGAAGGACCAAGTGTTGGCCTGAAGCCAGTTCTTTAATTTCTGAGCCCTTTCCATTCCTTGAGGAAATTCTGCATGGACATGCTGGATGCCAAAGTCCCTAGAGAGAAAAAAAGGAGCAGAGGATTTGTGTTTTCACTATATCTGCTATATTCCTGCACAAAGACAAATCCTGGCCTCATCATCAGGCAAACACAATCCTTCCACTGCCCCCAAAAGTACTGTCAAAGAAATTGGTAGTAATGGGGAAAGGTGAGAGCAAGGTCATGACTGCAGCTGTTTCACTCTGGTCCAAACAACTGTCCAGGTCTAAAGAGTGAGGGGTTTCCATTGGAGATAGGGGAGTCAAGGAGGCACTGTCCTGAGGCAGGTACCCACTTGTGAAAGTTTGAAAGATTCTCCCCTTTCAAAACATTAAAAGCCAACTAAATGTGACCTCTATACAACCTTCCTGAATTGTCTTTCCTGAGTACAGAGCAACATCTTCCCTAATATTTTCTGTTTCTGAAATACTTTCTCCAGTGGGGGTGCTTGCAAGAGTCTTTAAATTTTGTGTGTAGGGTTAATAGAGTAAATTAGTATAATTACTCATGTCTTCAAGCATTTATTGAGCTGTTAACCAAAATACTTGATTGCAGTAGCAGTATTTTAACCAATGCAGCGATGCAAAGTAGTAATAAAAAAAGAAAAAAGACTGTGAAACAGTGGTCTGCAATAAGAATAATCATGTTGCAACTGAAGCAAGGAGCATGCAAAGCCTACAGCAAAGGTGAACTCTCAGAACAGTAAAAGTCATGAGAGATACATTTTTGCTGTTCATGACCTTGGGCCAGATTCAGCTAGGGCACACAAATACGTTTGCCCAGCTGTACTGGAGCGTGTCTTTGGTGCTCAGTCAGGTGAGGCTGGAGGTCTTCTGTGGGCACCTCCCCGGTTCTCAGCCCTGCAGAACGGCAGAGAGCCGTTCTCTTCTGGGTAACTGGAACCTGGTCGATTTGTCTCCATGGAAATACTACAAATATCGCCTGTTCATCAGGCTGCACTGAGATGTATTTAAGCCTGGTATTTACTGTCTTGGTGAGGAGTCAGTTCTGATGTAGAATCCATGAGTAGGTAGATGGCCAAGAATACAAAGCTCAAAGGAAGTTATGGGAAAGCACTGGAAGACTAACAGTTTTTAACATGGTTGCTAACAACCTGAGTCAAGTTCAACGGCTCATTAAACTCAGATGACAAGATTTTGTGGGTCAAGGGAAAATGCATAAGAAAAAATACTGTGGAAAGGCTTAATTATGTAGGTGAAGGTGAAGACTGTATGTGAACAAGCAGTGTTGCACATAAACACGTTCAAACATGAA
Source organism: Rhabdornis inornatus (assembly GCA_013397075.1). NCBI lineage: Eukaryota > Metazoa > Chordata > Aves > Passeriformes > Rhabdornithidae > Rhabdornis > Rhabdornis inornatus. The sequence goes on along the minus strand of VWZS01003942.1, from coordinate 160,002 downwards.
AGGGAGATATAGGGCAAGACAGTTTAAAGCATTTGACCTCCAAACTCCCAGATCAAACCTCCCTGCTCTAGGAAAGAAAAATTATGTATAGATTTAAAGGTGGGTGCTATAGGGAGAGCAGTGGTTTTGCTTGTCTCTCTGAAGATTAAAAGCTGTGAAGGGTATGAATTCCTAGCCTAGGATGGTCTGTCTTGCTAGGACATGTGTGAAATTGAAACCACTCTGGAGAACTCATACCAGAAAGGCTGCAGCTAATACACATGACATTCTCAAGGATTAGAAACATGATTTTTCATGGGCCAAATTACTTTAGAGGCACTGGCACTGTCATATCAAGGTGAATCCTATTATCCATCTGGGGTATGCAGGACAATATGAAAGCACCAGTGGGGTATGGAATGTAGAGGCAGCTAACTTGCATGGGAAAAGATGGTTGAATGCATCAGTGGGAGAGAGGCCTGTGTGTACACTGTTTGTCTTGACAAACTTTAAAATTTAGGGCAGAGAGCACAGACCAAGCCATGTTTTGGAGAATGTAAGATTGGCTTTTAATTAGTGAGGGCCAGCTCAAAGAGGCAAAGTTTGCATGATGCATCCAAAATAAGCCTCCATTAGGAACTCTACACTGTTTCTTAACAGATGTTTTAACTTTTCTTTAAATGCTTTCAAAAGGAAAATACATTGCCCTAGAATGTCAGCTACCTTGATGATTAATGCAATGCTGAGGCATCAGGTGTCTTCAGATGAACTCACAGAAGTGTCTGGTAAACAAGAAAGACAAAGCTTTTACTCAAACGTTGTGGAGGCCTTTGTCTGCTTTTTTTTCTCTTATTTTTTAATGCTTCTTGTTGAAGAATGAGTAATCATTATTATGTGTAATCATTATTATGCTTATGCCCCAACACATGTAATGGAGGCATGAGTAAAATTCTCTTCTTACGTCTTGTCCTTTGGCTGTAGCACCAACTCCACAGTCATTTTCTCCTGCTGAATATAGGATCAATAATAAGTATATACATTTTTAACACTGGAACAGCTGTGCCAAACAGTGTCAAAGAGGCCCTACAGAAAGTGCACAGGTTAGGGGCGTGTCAGGTAAGAGGAACATAATATATTCATTCACTCCCTCTAACACAGTTTAGTGCCTTTTAAATTATAAAAAAGTCTCAAGAGTCTCCGCCTCCTTGCACATTTTTGAAAGAACTCCAAGCAGAATGACCTCCTTCCTTCTCTGTTCCCTTGGTGAGAGGACACCCTTTTGCCTACAATGAAAGGAAGAAAATACTAGTATTTGCTAGACCAGGGGACATATTTCAGCAGTGGAAGCTTACAGGTTTTGCCTGGTATTTTCCCTCTTCCTAAAGCACACGTTGACCTTTCTAGTAATTTGATTCCAAAAACAGTGTTGCAGCAGCTGAGCCCTAAGATGCCATTTGGAAGATTATTATCACTCTGAAATCAAAGCAAACAGCTGCTTGTTCAAGCCTGTGCGGAGATCCCCTCACTCATGAAGATCCTCCTCTCTCATCTCTCAGTGTCCTCAGCCCTGGGCCTGCTGTCAAGAAGTTCCAGTCTGCTTGGCCAATGTAAAGGGTAAATATGCTGCCAATTCTTTTCATTTGTGTAGTATAAAAAAGCTGTAGAAGAGCCAAGCTGGTTGAATATACCAAAGACATCCTTGTACACAGGTACCTAAGATAGAGGGGACAGGCCTATAAAAACTTTTGTTCATGGTGTGCGATTAGTTGAAAGACTATCTAGGCTATTTGCAGATAGAGCAGAAAGTGTTCTCTTCTTGCCTTAAGCAGAAGCTGGCTCATGCAGAAGCTCTTCCAGATCTGCATTTCCTTGGCTCCTCCCACAGCGTGAATAATCCCTAACATTTCCATGACTCAGTGGATTTGCTATGGAAATCATGGCAATATTTTCAGAGTCATAGTCTAATACCTGAGCCCCGACAGGATTCGTGCCCCCACATCTCTGGCATTTTGCATAGTTATGTAACACCTCTTACTCATGGCACTGAAATCAGGAGCATGTCCGAGTAGTGGGGAACAAGTGGGGAAATTTGGAGTAAAATCGAAATCTCCCTTTCACTCACTCTTGAAAACCTTATTATTCGTGTTTGAGTGTGCAACAATTTTTGAAATGTGATTTGCAGATAGCTAGCTCTGTTGGTGAAAGAAACAGGGTCACAACCATATTTTAAATTTCTTCCTTTTGCATGGCAAAATTCAAGTTACTGTGTAGAAAGAAAATCTGATCAGCTGCTTCACGAAACTAACGTGAGCATCTGCCTTCATCTTTGCTGTTTCATCTTCTTTTCTCCTGGTCCCCTTCCCCCTGTTCCCTAAATGCTTAATAAGAACAGTATCTGGGAGAGTAGGTGTGTAAAAAAGAGAAAGAAGTAATCTCATCCATACAACCCCCTAAGCCCACAGCTGTGTTTCTTATATCAACTGAATAAAAAGCTGCTGTCCTCAGAAAACTGAAAATAAAAATCATTTGAGAGGCTCACTGCTCTGTGCAGAACACTTACTGTCCTCAATGCAGTTTTTGGTTGCTCCTGTATTCAAAGTATCCTTTCTGCTATATGTGACAGGGGTGGTTCTCCCAGGTTAGATGGGGCATTCACAATGTGTGCAGAGGCCACAGAGCTTGTCAGGGGGTGGCTACACTGGAGAGTGGTCACAAAAGAACTATTCAGTATTTTTTGTGATATTCAGAGAGGGTTTTTTTACCTCGCTAACTGAAAGGTAGGAGTAAATCACCTTGCAGTGAGTTCACATTTATGAATACAAATAGGATTTGAAAGTGGTTGGCGTGCATGGCTTCCATGTCTGCACCAGCTGCTTTCTCTGGGCCATAATCACATTTTCAGAGAAGCTGTATCAGCCACTACTGCTGTCTGTAATAATAACAGTAGTACTGACTGCTCTGCTCATATATTCGTACAGCCACGGTCTCTCACAGTAAAAGCTGCCTCCCTTAAGGCTACAGAAAGCAGACCCACCTGCAGAATGCCATGCCAGCAGCTGTAGAGCAGGTGGGGAAGCCAGAGCCAGAAAAGCAGTCATGCATTGCAAAGCTACTATCAGGTTCTGTTTCACAGGTGAAGAAACTGAGACAGATGGAGGACAAGTGATTTTCTCAAAGTGATATGAGTAATATCACTGGCAGTGCCAGGTCTTTAAACTAATCCCAGCTTGGGCCAGGTTCTGGGAAACATACAATAAACTGCTCAGAAACATCCTTGGGCTTCTTGCTTTTGCCTTGGGGAGACTCATTGCAGATGTCTGGCACAGCTGGCACTGTGGGTGCACCATTGTGTTGGCTCTGGTCCAACAATATTGCTGGGGGACCTTCCCCTTTCTTTCTCCTGAGGGTGTCTGTGGTAAGCAAGTAGTTGATTGTTTACATAGTAGGTGCTCTGTCTTAAATTAAAATGATCTCTTCTGGGTTTTGTTCAGCTTGGTCTTCCCTTTTTGGGCACAAGATGTAGTTGGGTAACAGAGTTATTTATAGGTAACACCTGGCAGGGGCAAAGACACTGACATTTAATGAATCAGTAAGGATGAAACAAAGGATTTGTTGTTTGCTGATGCTCCAAGAATAGGCTGCACTGAGAGCAAGCACACCTTGTATTTCCCCTCTGCTCCTTGTCCGTTTGTTATCCTTTCCCAGTGTACTCCAGGCTGTAATTTCCACTTCTTTCCCCCCCTCCTTCACTCCCTGCAATTGGCTGCCCCATGGGAACCTTAAGCTCAGGTGCTCTATGCCCTGGTTGCACCAAAGTTTCAGTAGACCATGGGCAAAAGTTGAAACTATGACCTTTTTTGCAGTCAGATGTATTGCAGTGTGAAGGATCATGTCTCTCACCAGCTTCTGTAACTGTGAGCCTGGGGTGCACTCATCTGCCCCGTTCCTAGACCTTTGAATAACTTTTTTTCTGCCATTCTGCCAAAAGTTCCATCTTTTTATTCGCCGAGTTCTAAGCATCTGCTAGACCCTTGTCTCTGACTAAGGAGCTTGCTCATCAATGAGCCCTGTTTTGAACTTTGATCTTCCTCCTGGTCCTCCAGCTTGGCCAGGTCCTGGGCTTGAGGATATAGTCAGGCAGGCAGTCCAGTCTGCAGGGGGAGTAAGGGCTGTAAAGGAGAAACACAATGGAAATCATCCCAAACAATGCTTTTGGCAGCAGTTTAATTGCACATGATGTGATATCACAGAATTCACAGAATCACTAGTTTAGAGGAGACCTTTAAGATCGTTTAGTCCAACCCATGCCCTAACACCTCAACTAAACCTTGGCACCAAGTGCCACATCCAGTCTTTTTTTAAACACATCCAGGGATGGTGAGTCCACCACCTCCCTGGACAGACAATTCCAGTACTTTAGCACTCTTTCCATAAAAAACTTTTTCCTAATATCCAACCTAAATTTCCCTTGGTGCAGCTTATGTATCTACCTTGGGCCACATCTAGTCTTGTCTTCTTGTCTTTCTTGTCTTGTTGTTCTTGTCTTTCAGGAAAAATGATGGGGCTGGACAACAGCCAAACAGACTAGCTTGTCTTAGGGCTAGGAGTTCTATGGCTTATATGGCTCTTTGATGACTCCCATGGATTCCAAGCTAACTCAGGATTCATGGCCTTTTCTAGTTATTCAGACTTTCCATAGCTGTCCATCATCCTAGGAACTAGCTAGTTTCCTGAAAACTAACGCTGCCATTTCAACCCAGTATCTTTGGCAGTCCTAGTACACTTCTCTTGCTGTTTGGTATGCTTGGATCTGGCCTAGATTAACCAGACAACTTTCCCATTGTTCTTTGAACATCATAACCCTCTTTGCACTGAATAGTTGTTAGGTTAAAGTATATGAATGCTCTAGGTGGTGTGCTTCACTTTTAAAAAGAGAAGGAGAAGAGCACAAATATGCACATACAAACTACCATATTATGAAAAACAAGTGGCTTCTAAAGTTCTCTTTTCAGATGGATGACTTAAAATCCTGTGTTAATTCTCTATTGCTCCCATCTCTTGGAAAGATATTTAGAAGGGAGAGGGAGTAGCACATTTCCAGAGCTAGATATTGGAAAGGATCAGTAGCTCCATCTCGTAGTAACACTCGTCAGTCAGGCATGTGCTGTGTGTCACTCAGTGGAGGAGTGCCTGCTCCACTGTGCAGCATCTCTGCTCACTGACAGCTTCAGTCCTGCATTCCTCACTTACCTTCCCACTGTGACTCTCCTCTGCATCTTCCATCCTTCAGTTCAGGCTGCTCCCTGCTTCTGGATCATCCCTTTTCTTCACTGTGCCATGGGTTATGTACCTTTATGCCTTTTGCAGTCTCTCATGCTGACCACTTTTCATGCTTTTAATCTCTTTTATTTCTTCTCTTCTCCCTTCCCTTCCTGGTGTTTTCAACATTATAATAGTATTTGACATATCTTTGGAAAATGTTTTTAAGCCAGAATCATATTTTCTTCAGGCTTTTGTAGTTTTAGCCGTCTCACAATACCAGAGGGAAAAGTGAAACTAGGCATACTTAGTGATCACCCTAGAAAATATTCATGTCACAAGCAGACTTCAAGCTATCTCATTCTCAGTGTGTGGTTCTGGCAGGGCATGAGCACTGCACTTTGCTCAACACCACTTAGAACGTGGGAGCTCCTGCCATCACAGATCAGCCAGTGGGATGGGCTGTGCCAGCTCTTTGGAATTGGCTCTGGTGCAAAGTCAGCCAGAAAGCCAGGCTGGTGAGCTGTGTAGAGCTGGGAGTCATGTGCAGGATCCTATCACCAGCCCAGTTTTGGGCATATCAGCAAGCATCTGGAGTACTGTAGTGTAAATCTTTTCCAGATGCTTGAAATGTACCTGAAAGTTATGGATTTGGCAAGAGGGAAGGATGTGATAAAGTGGATAGATCTTTTCTTTGTCCCTTCTGACCTGTATGATATTATCGTTACTTGATGCTGTGCTTTCAGAGCAGCAGCAGGGTCTGTGTCAGCCTCAGCATGGGGCTGAGTGTAACTCCTCTACCTGGAAATATAGACATGCTTTAATTTATTGTGGGGAGTGTAATAGAAGGAAATAAACGAAAACATTTCCCCCATTTATGAGGGTAGTCTGTGTGTCTGCTGTGCATTGCTCCTCCTTGGACAGAGCTGTTGGATGACTGTCATCACACTGAAGGCTTTTACATGTAAGAGAAGGCCAACCTAAACTTCCCTCATCTGGTCTGGATAATCTGACTGATCTCACCATTTCTGCCGAACAATGGAAAATTGCCTGAATATTTAAACATGTATTGTTCTTAGGAAACAAAATGTTCAGCTAGTTTGGTTGCCTTAGCAACATTCACTTCTAAAAATACAAAAGACACAATCTACAAAATAAGTGAACATGTAGAACAGGCAAGGAAAGAAAAATGCTTTTTTCTTCCTGACCCAGAGCAAATGAGTCGTGGGCAGAAATGCTTTCATTTAAATCTAAGTGAAGGATTTAGGGCATATCTTCACACACTTGTTGAATACATTTAATTTTTAAGAGTTTAGGATATGGCTGATGTTAAACCCAGGCAAGTCCCTGTGACATCTCTTTTATAGTGGCTCCAAACTGATTCTGTCAGTCGTCCTTTAGAGTGATGTAACTCAGAAAGCACAGGTTGCACCAGAAGTAAACAGCAGGTCACTGCAAGGGTTGCTGTGTGCTGTGGAGCAGGAGGGTTAAAACAGTGAAAGTTAATTAAGAATGATTAATGACCAGCCTGAGACATGTCTTGCAAAGGCAAGTAAAAGAAACAACAAATGATTCCTTTGTGACATGATGTATAAATGACCTGTGCATGCTTGGGGAAAAAAATGAGGGGATTCTAGGTGTGACCCAAGGACAACATTAATTAAATGAGTAACACTCCAGTTTTCAGTGATTCTGACAAAGGAGAATATGGAGCAAACACTGTGTGTACAGAAAAGGAAATGATTGCATTTGAGATGAAACAGGAACGTAAGCATCTTGATCAGCTCAAGTCACAGGGACCAGAATATCTCAGAATATTGAGATAGCTGGCATATGAAATGGCAAATCTTACAGGGTGGATTTTTAATTAATCTGTCAAGTTGGTGGTGGCACTGTCTGACTGCAGAGTAACAGATGCAGTGCTTCTGTTATCTCTAAGAAAAGGAAAAAGGTGTAATCTAGGGAAATGCAGACCCATTCTCCTGACCACCACAGTGCCTACAGCTTTAGAGCCAATCTGTAGGAGGGAATAATTTAGAAAAAAACACAGAGGCAAATGAACAGTGAGGAACAATGCAATATTAGTTTGTCGAAGGCAGAGCATGGCAGAATAACTTGATATTTCTCTTTGATAAAACAATTATTCTGGATTGGGGAAATGATAGAGATCTTACCTGTCCAGACTACAATAAGGTACTTGACATAGTGCCATAAGTGAAATTAATAGCTAAAATAGAAGTTATGAAAAAGTTAGAAGGTAGATAAAGAGCTGGTTGATGGGGAGACAAAGTCAGGTTGTAGAGAAAGGTAAGGCATCAGTTTGGAAGAGTGGAATTCAGTAGCTGGCTTTCCTAGTGCCTTAGCTTTAATATGCAGAAATGCATCAGTGTCTGTAACAGCAACACTGTTATGGCTCAACAGCTGGAAAGGCCAGAGAAGGACAAAAACTTGCACTTAATAGTAGACTACACTGTCATTGCACCATGACTGTGAGCCCCAAAATGTTGCAAGTATGTAAAGACAAATAATATCCTACAACATATCCAGAAAGAGAATGAAGAGTGATTAGTGGTATGCAGGACTCAGGAGAGACCTCATATGAAAAATGGGGTACAATTCTTGTTACCCGTTTTTTAGAAATATGGGTTTCGATGGGACCAGGTGAAGAGTGAGCACATGATACCAGGGCCAGTGGGACTTATAGCCTATGTAAAGAGACTAAGAGAGACTGGCTTTTACAGCCAGGAAAGTGAAGGATGAGAGTGGCTAGATTTCCTCTCTATAAATCTCTTGGGTGTAAAAATCATAAGATTGTTACAGCTGAAGGACATCACAAGAACAACTGAGTCTAAACTGACCATCTCTAGAAATTAAAAGAAAGCTTCTAGCCATCAGAGCAATCAGGTTTAGAAACAGTCTCTAATGGGAGAGGCAAGGAAAGAAGACAGATGCTTTAAAAAGATTTCACTCAAATGAAAGACATTTTGTTCTGTGGCTTCTTCTGATAGCGCTCAGTGACTGAGAGGCTTCCAGGGCTATATTTGCCTAATCACAAATCAGTTTGGCAGCATCCATATCCAAGAGGTTTTTTCACTTTACCTAAATTAAAGTCTATGCTTTCAGCCACATCAGTAGAACTTAGGGTACAAAACAATGATTCACAGAAAACACCTGGTGGGAGGAGAATGACAGCAGGGAAAGGAAAACACTATTTCAGCAGAAAGCCGTTGTCCTTCCCTGATGCTGAGGGGCATGAGATAACACCATGTTTGCCAACTAGGGATAAGCCCTGCAATGCTGATGCCAACAAATGAGCTGAAAGAGCTTCCTAAAAGTATAGTAACTGTGTATATTAGGTGTAGATCCATCATGGAGACAAGCAGAAATTTATTCAACTTCCCTGCAGTCTGTTTCTGTTTGTTTTCCTCCATGAACTGTGACTTTGTTGAGAATATTCAGACAAAAACATTTTTTCTTGATGCTGTTCAGCCTGTTTTTTATCACTTAGAAGGTGGTTGCCATTTTGTTTTGTATTCACCATGCCCCATAACATTTTGTGACAATTCCTCTCTCAGAAACTTTTTACAGAAGACAAACTGATGTTCAAACTGGTGAGATGACTTGGCTAGAGTTGTTTGGGAAGTCTGCAGTAAAACAAATTGTCTACCAAACTACTATTCACTGCCTCACCATAGTCAATCTCTGCTACCTTTCTTCTGTGTTTCATTTCCCCTTTTCCATTTTAGTCTGCTTCGCCATAGTCAGTATCTCTACTACTTTTCTTCTGTGTTTCATTTCCCCTTTTCCATTTTAGTCTGCTTCATTCAAGTTCATTCATTCCCTCTTCACTCCCTTCTTCTCCTTGCCAGCTGAAGCACGTGGCTGAAGTGCCCTGCTGTAATCCTCTGCCCTCTGATTTCCCATGGTTTTCCATTTGCTCCATCCATCGCTGTCATGGCTGTCACAGTTGTAGATCACCACAGCAACAATGCAGTGGTGCTAGGATGAACATAGAAGAAATGAGTTATTATTACTCCAGCTGAAGCAATATACACATACAAATGGAAAGAGGGCTTCGGGAGAGCCCTGGATAGAATTTTTGGTTTATACAGTGGATAGAAGCTGATATGACAGACTTGGAAGGTCTTGATCATCATGGGCAAAACTCACACAATTAATTCCCACCTCGTGGTCTCTTCATCCAGCAGCTTTTGCTCTGTGCTTTTTTCTGCAGCATTGCATTTACTGTCTACCCTTCGCCACTCCTCCCATGCCAGGCACAACAGGTGAGTGTAATCTGTGATCCACTGACAACCATCTAGGAGACAATGATGCCACAGAGGTTTGGACACAAATCTCTGATGCTGTCACACAAGCCAATGAACCACATGCCACTCCCATCAGTACAATGCACAGAGGAGAAAAAAGAGTTGTCAGAGAAGAAAGCAGTCTTCATAATCAAAATTTACGTGCAGTGTAGAAGGGGTTTGTCAATGCAGCCCTTTGAGTGAACTGTGGTTTTTCTCTTAAGTATCAGAACTTTTATGTGTTTCAGTTGTGATGAGAATGGAGACCTTTCTCGTAATGCATGTGTCTTTCCAAGTAGGGAGTCTCAAAACCAAATGTGATATAGTGAAAATTATATCTGACTGTAGACTCAGGTACAGATTCTTGTCTTCCACAATCTGTGTTACTGTCCTATGTATATGGATGTAGCTTTGGTGCACTTGCAGCAATTGTGTAGAAGGAAAATTACTTAATTACATACATGTGGTCAATGCTGCTCTATATTTTGATAAATTGTTAATCTTCATGAACCAGATCTGCAGATGAATCAAGTAAATACTTGTCTCAGAAAAGTGTGAGGGCAAGGTGACATGAGCTAACATTTTGTCCAGCTAACTGTCACCCCACAAAAAGATTAAAATGGATCCAAAAGTAATATTATTAAAAGGAGTTTAGGGTTCATGCTAGCTGTGCCACAGATATATCTCCCTTGGACACTGCTATAGTGGCCAGAGATTTAGATGTGCTCTCCTCTCTTGTGGTTCTAAACAGCAAAAGAAGCAAGAGACATAAAGCGGGTGTTTCATGTCAGTGCTTATAAACTTGCTGTCAAAGATGACAGGTGCTTGGTAAGACATTAAAGGTTTTCTATGAAATACTGTGAAAATACACACCAAAAGAAAACACACCTACATTCCTGCTTGCAAGAAATGAGAAAAAAGAGAAGAAAGAAAGAAAATGCTATTTAATTTATATAAACAGGAGGGAAAAATAAAGGCACATACAAATTTTTAGTCTATTTTTTTAGTTGGTTATAAAGGAAAAGCAGTGAACTGTGCCTGGTTTGATTTTTTTTTTAATAAAGACTCAATTGCTGAGAAACACTGCTAAACTGTGCCTCAGTGCAATTCTTTTGGTCAGTTTTCTGCCTGCTTTGCACCACAGGCTCTGTGACAAAGCTGGGACCAAAGATCTGTCCCACTCTCTCCCTTTTCTCTCCATCTTCTCTTCCAGCTGAGGAGCTCACACACTACAGTGAAGTTGAGGGCTCATATCTCGCTATCTCCACCACCACACATCAGTCTTACCCTTTAGAGAGTTATCGCTTTTGTTATTGGCAAGATAATTCAAGGAAAGGCTGCTTCACATACCAGATGCTTCTTTGCAAACCTCTTTGCTTTGTTCAGGGCAATTCTTGTTCCCTGGTATCTGAATGACTGACATGGACTTATCCCCTCTTCTCTGAGCACCACATCATGGTAACAGCAAGAGAGTCTAACCCTGTGGTCCAGTGGTCACAAGCAATGTTCCTGTTATGCGATCCTCTCTTCCCTGCATGTGTGTTCCTGCTTGGCCTCTGTCATCAGGCTGCCTAATTGTCACATTCCCTTCTCCATCAATCATTTCCGGTTGCTGATTTCCTGCTACCCTTTCTTTGGCCTGTGATTAAAGTATCTGCAGGAATTCACTGGTTCTGGGACTGTCACCACAGGCTTTAATAAGTATGTGGTGATGTGGCAATGCATCACCTTACAGTATGGGGGTACAATATAAGAAAAAGGAAGGGAAAGTAGTGTACTGAACTGCAGCAAAGGTTGTGTCAGCTCAAGGCAGATACAACACCTGTACACATTTGTGTATAGTCATGCTTGGCTCATCTGTCATGCTCTCCTGCTCTGCTTCCCACCAGGTGGGAGAACCTGCAAGGGTGAAAGAGAGTCTCAGTGGGGAGACCCCACAGAGATTTTGCCATGTCAATTACAAAACCTACCCAGCTGTCACCAGCTTTTTGCATGTAGCTTTGATTGCGATTACTGATTTGTTCCTAAACCTGGGGGCAGATGTGAGTAAGACAGTAACAATATCTTTACTCCTCTTCCCTCTGTAAGAAGGAAAAATGCTCACGAACTTGGAGCTCTGACTTGACAAGGCCAGGATCTGTGTGGGGCTCCTTGTTGAAGAAAAACTCTCTTGCTCTGTGGCTGCTTCTGCTGTCTCATTGTCATAAAATGTCCTGAGCTCAGGAACATCTCTGCAGATTGACACTAGTTAGAATCATAGAATTGTTTAGTCTGGAAAAGACTTTTGGGGTCATCAAGACCAACCATTAACCTCACACTGCCAAGTACAACATTAAACCATGTCCCTAAGCACCACATCTACACTTATTTTAAATACCTCCAGGAATGGAGACTCAAACACTTCTCTGGCAAGCTTGTTCCAATACTTGACAACCCTTTTGGTGAAGAGATTTTTCCTAATAGCCAATCTAAAACTCTCCTGGTGCAGAGGCCATTTCTTCTTGTCTTATTGCTGGTTACTTGGGAGAAGAGTTTGACCCCCACCTGGCTACAGCCTCCCTTTAGGCAGCTGTAGAGAGTGATAATGTTCCCCCTGAGCCTCCTTTTCTCCAGGCTAAATAACCCAGCTCCCTGAGCTGCTCCTCACAGGACTTGTGCTCCAGACCCTTCACCAGCTCCACCGCCCTTCTCTGGACACACGCCAGCATTTCAATGTCTTTGTTGTAGTGAGTAAGCCCAAAACTGAATGCAGGATTAGAGCTGCAGCCTTACCAGGAGGGTACACTGGTTCAGGGGGACAATTCCTGCCCTGCTCCTGCTGGCCACACCATTATTGATACATGCCAGGGTGCCATTGGTTTCCTTGGCCATTTGGACCCACGCTAGTTCATGTTCAGCCCCTGTCAACCAACACCCCCTGACTCATTTTCCTCCAGGCAGCTTTCTAGCCACTCAGTCCCAAGCCATAGTTCCCAAACTATTGCTTCTACTGCACAGTGTCTGCCTGGGACCTGGTAGGAAAGACAAGTGAAATTGCCACTACAGTAGAAGTATAGATCGTTAAACTTGGTCTTGAATGGACCAAGTTTCATGCAGATAAACAGCTTTGTTTCGAGACTTTCAAGAAACTATTCACAGGACCACATGGAGGGACAGGGAAATCTTTGCTTGTTCAGCTTTCCTGCCTGAAGCCAAGAACTCCCCCAAGGTTTTGAAGATAGGCTGTGTGATATAACTTTAAGTTTGTACTTCCTAAACAGCAGTTTTCCTCATAAACTGGTCTAGATGGCATTCAAGTACATGGCAGTACCACACATGCACCATGCTGTGACTATGAACAAAAACAATGCCTGCAAACACAGCAAATCTCCCCAGCCAAACCTAGAGTCCCCCGAAGTCTTTTTCTGTCTTGGATTTCAACAGAGCCAAAATTTTGGCCCTGTATCTACTTTCATTAGATAAACTTTTTTAATCCTCACACTGTTTCTTAGCCAGCAGGTATCCCATAATATCCATCTGACCAGTACCTTCTTCCCATTTAGATCCCTGTCCATCTTCTGAAGGAATCACTTAATATGAGTTACTGTTTTTTCATTATGTGATTATTTTCAGTATCTGTTGGATCTTTCCTAATCTGCCTGAATATGCTATATCAGCCTAAACCATGGCTCTGTGTTTGCTGCAATTCCTCTCCCAAACTGTGTCCCAATGAGTCCCTTTCCCCTCCATTTCCCCTGCAGTGAGACTTCAGGTTTGTGAGGGGAACCAGCAGGACTGGGCCTACCAGAAAGCTCCAGCTCATATCTGCTTCTCACAGGTGAGTGCCTCCCATGCCTTGATGTGCATGGAGATGAGCATGCATGCCCACAGAAGCATCCCATGGAGGTATCCCATTTAACCCTTTGCATTCTTTCCAGAAAATCTGTCTGGATCACAGCCCTGCAGTGGGCACCAAGAAAAGCTGTCCTGAAAAGCTGGCCTTTAAAGCTGTGAACTGATGACGTTGTCAGCACATAGTGCTCATTCCCAAGTCATGAAGTTTATTCTGGGACCACTTGGGAGCTTCATAACTCTTCCCCTGCCAGGAAAATATCTGTGCTGTTGAGCTCTCCTTTAGATTCTCTCCACATGCCAAAAAGGAAATGTTCAGAAACATAATCTGAGGGAGATCGGGCTGTAAGCTCTCCTTGTCTCCATCAGCTTTATGGGGCATGAAATCTGAGGGTGCTATAGGAATCAGACAGCCTTTCTAATGCACACCAGCTGTGTCGTATGCCTCCAGCAGGGAGACAAGTGCTCATGTGTCCCTGTTTCTTCAGACTCCACCCTTGCTGGTACCCTGCTCGCTTAGAAGGACCCTATTGCTGGTAGCTAGGACTGCTGCTAGGTAAGCAAATAGGAATGGCATGTTCTTCCCTTGGGAAAGGAGTGAGAGGTGAAGGATGGTCTTGTGACTGGGACACTGAGCTGTGACTCAGAGAAATAAAAATTTCTGTTCCAATCTCTGTTGCTCAGTTCTTGAGTGACCTTGACAAGTCACAGCTACTGTTTCTATTCCAGGTTTTGATCTGCAGAAGATAAATGGTTTCTTGTTCCTTTGTCTAACACTGACAGTGTTCAACTTTTTGTGCCACAGACTTCCCTCAACTGTATGTTTGTGTGCCATCCAGCACAGTTAGCCCTTAACTCTGTGTGAGCCTTTAGGTGCTATTGTGATACGCCTAAGCTGGAACAGGAGTGGAGCTGTGGGGTGGAGCATGCATGGGCAATGCAGATGACAGCTTCTTGCTGGTGCTGTTCTGTTGGTGCATTTTGACTCAGCAAAGGCTGGTGCAGTCTCTTGAGTGTGAACTCCTTGCTCCAAGCTACAAATAACTACCACAGCCTCGAATGGATGAACACCAGGTGCTAAACATTCACTGTCAGATGCTGCATTGTAAGTGAAGGCAAAGAGTTAACCTACTTTGTGTACCTCTCCAGGATGCCAAGATGTGCTATCAGTTCTACTGACACAGACCTGAGGAGAAAAGTTAAATCAAGCTATATAACCCTCACAACAGAGGGCTTATGTGCCATCATTTGGAAGGCTGCAGAAGTGCCAAATGCCCAACAGTATTTGGAAATGAGTTGATAGCAGCAAAGCAATGTCTGTTTTGGAAATTATAAATAAAATTCCTATAATTGTATAGGGGGTGTCTAAAAAAAGGAAGCCACTTCTGCAAGGCAGACAACACTCAGAAGTCAGGTGGGAGATGAAGGGAGAATATGTGTCCACGAGAAAGAGGTGTTTCCTCAGCTGGACTCACCTGTTGGTAGGCTGTTCTAGGGCCATATGATCTCAAGCTAAATCAGCTATTGAGGAGGACTTGATGTCACCAGAAATCAACAGGAGGGTAGAGCCCTGTATGAAGGGGAAGCAGAAAAAAGCACTTTAAAGGTATGACCCTGTAAGATCCTGCTTCAGGATCTAAACTTGGGTGAATTCTTCTATACCCTGAGCAGAATAAGGCCTGTGGGATGGGACAAGGTGAACTGTGAGGGCAAAACTGGAGGGAGAACAATAGAGAAAGATCTTGTAAAGAAAATGAATGGAAAAAAAGAAGTAGGGATGAGAAGGTTTCAGAGAGTGGTGTGAAGGAATGGATTAGTTAGGAAAAGCAAAAGACAAAAAATTGAGAGGAGGTGAAAAGACAGATTTTAGTGGCCTGTGGAAATGCAACTGTTGAGCCAGGTGTACCTTGAAGCACACTTTAGAAGATATATCTGTGGCCCACCTGGTAGGCCTTGGAGAGGAATATTTTATACATTCCTCTTACCTTTTGATCTGGATTGGGAAAAGAATGTTACTAAGGCTCACTTCTCTTCCTTAGGATCCCTGAATACCAGAACAAACTAAAACCAAACTGTTTTCCCAAACACACTTATAAAGAGTGACATTTTTTCAATGCTTTGAATTCCTTAAACTCCTTTCTCTGGTTTGAATAATCCCTACAAAGCTATGTGATTTCAGGTATATCTTGCTGAGAGCAAAGGGAGATTTAGGGAATGAGACAGCTTTACAGAGATATCCTAAGCCAGGAAGGACAAGGTCTTCTTTCATCAGGAAATAGGTTTACAGGCTCTTCCTGTTGTTTTTATAGGCCATTTTGAAACTTGGTGCTGGCTTAGATCTAGTATGAAACTTCAGTCTTTGACCCAAGCCAGCCACTCGCTGATTCTTCCTACTCAGAATATTCTGTGTGTGTGTGTGTGTGTGTGTGTGAGAGAGAGTTTCCTGAAGAGCTATGGCAATTACCATCAGATTTCCTTATTTTATTGGAAGTTCCTCAGTAGTCAGAGGTTGTATGTCAGAGTTACAGGCTTAACCAAAGTTCAGCTTTCTTTTATTTAGTTTGTGGAACTTTCCCTGACAGTTGCTGAGAAGAGCTTTAAAACATGAAAATTAGAAGTTTAAAAGCCAGGAAAAAAATTAAATCGTTTTGAAATAATAGTTTTAAATGAATGCCATCATTGTTAGTTGCTTGATTCGTGATTTTCAAACAGATTGTGTTTTTCTGAGATTCTGAATAGGGAAAATGTGATGGTAGCCGGTGTATTTGTGTAATAAATTTTCTGCAGCATTTTAAGATAACTTAGGCAAATGTGTGATACGAACCATCAGGTTAATTTCTTTCTATGCATTTTTTTTCCAAAAAGCTATTTACTTTGAAATAGAGTGGCCAAAACAAGCAAAAAACTTCAAAAAAGTAACGCACTAACGGAAGTAAAGCTGAGCGCGTATTATAATTAGGCAATCTCCATAGATAAAAACTGTTCCATTGTCTGAATGGATCACACTGGCATTGCATGTGTTCTGGCACCTCCATCAGCACACCTCCTAGCACTCCTTTTAAAAAGCCTTCAAATGTTGTGGTATGCTATGACAATATATCAGAAATTGTGCTGCCCAGGCCCAGGAGTCACCTTTGCCTCTGATTCCTACAGAGTCCCCTGGTAATGCACAATGACATTGCTCCACACATCCAGGTGTTGTACTTGGCCTTCCAGGCAAGCAACAATGTCCAAACCAAATTAATCTTTGACTGCAGCATCAAAACCAATCAGACCTTAAAACACTTCCTGACTAAATTAGCAACTTCTATTTACTGTTGCTTGTACCATAATTCATTAATGACACTTAAGAGCTTTCACTTTGAAAGCACCCCACTGGCTATTACAGGCCACACTACACATTATGGAAATACAGCTGCATTACAACATCCACACATGTGGCTTGGGTCGTGGCTCTGTCTGCCATGCCTAACAAACCCAGACTGCAAACCTAGAGAGCATCTAGAAAGTCTCACAGTGTCTGTCCGAGCCCCCAGGAGCAGCCAGCAGGTGTATCCTCACCTGCCTGCATCCTGCCAGCACTCATTCTCCTGCTAATGCTGCAGTGCTCAGCCATGAGCCCTGGGGCAAGACTGAAGTGCTCTTGGCAGTGGAGGCATGGAGCTAGGACATGGATGTGCCAGGACACTCGGCCCAGCAGAGCCTTTCTTAGCTTTTCTAACACAGTGAGGAAAGTTCGGCTGCCCTTGATGCAAGGGCATTTTGACTGCTGTGTTGTTACTGATCCTTCGTGTAGGTTCTCCAGTGCTCCACTTCCACTTCCATCTGGTTCTGGATAGAAATGTATCAGCCTCTGAACACAAGGTTGATGAAACCTGTTGCTTTCTACTTCCTTACAACGTGAAGTGTATGGTAATGTAATCAATAGGAGAGACTGTGCAGAGCAGCAGGGGTGCAAAAAGAGTATGTCCTCTGTGTGGATGTGTGTTTTCCCTGTGACCCTCTCCTGTTTCACAATATCGTCAAGGCAGGGTTTCTCTTGTTTCCCTGCTTGTGCAGAAGTCACTGCAGATGGTCAGGCACCGTGTCAAATACTCCACATCTACCAGGAACCCAGATCCTGGCTCCTGTGCAGTCTGCAAAACTAGAAGTCAAAGCCACTGGGCAACGACAATAAATGTTGTTGCTCAGGTAGAAGACTAGACTCACTGTCAAGAAAGAAATGAAAAATTATTGAAATTAAAAGCATTTATCTTAAAAGCCCATTGATCACTATTCCCCAGGCTATCTGGCACCACAGTCAGTCTCCATCACAACAACATCGACACAAGTTGTGATCAGGACCAAGTGGTCACACTAGTGGGTTCTTTCCACACCTCCCAGGCTGCAGCACAACGATAACAGCATCTCTTGCACTTCGTATTGTCTGCAACTTTAGAAACACCAGCAGAAAACAAAATGGTATTAAGGAGGCTCTACCAGTGAGACAAAGTTGATTTGTGGCCTAAAGGCGATATGAGTACAGATATAAATGGTCATTTGGGTGTGTGCTTAACTCAAGTTACAGCCATCCACAGCCATCCACACTATTTCCATGCCAGTGCTTATCTGGGCCCATTTTCTGGCATTTCTGGTGTTTTTCTGTCTCACTTTGGTGCACTTGAGAGCTGGCAGCACAGAGAGCACAGGGGTGACCTGAAAAAAGAGGGAGGAGAGCAGTTATCCAAGCCTGGAGAGAAGGACACAGAAACAACACTTGGCAGGAATACAGAAGTCTCAGCAAAGAGATAGAAGACATAATGAAATCAGCAGACCTATGGTGAAGGGCCAAAGCTCT
Organism: Rhabdornis inornatus; assembly: GCA_013397075.1. Lineage (NCBI taxonomy): Eukaryota > Metazoa > Chordata > Aves > Passeriformes > Rhabdornithidae > Rhabdornis > Rhabdornis inornatus. Next base: position 141,789 of record VWZS01003942.1, on the reverse strand, counting down.
TGAAATCCAAGATTTATGATGTCCCACCAGTTATGAGAAGGGTGGACTTTTTTCCTTATTTCTTTTTTCCTTATTTCTTTTTTCCTAAATAGATGGTATATTAAGACAAGACTCCCTTGGCAGTGGATTTGCATGAATAATGTGGCTGTACTGTACTCAAGTAAATAATATTTTGTTCTCAGACATTCCCAAGTGGTCTTTGTGCAGTTCTGAAGTCTTAAAATCCTACCTGCCTGGCAAAAGTTTGGCTGCAGTAATCAAAAGGAAGTGATGCATCCTGTAGGACAGGAAACCCTCTCCAGGACTGCAAGAATGTGTAGAATTCAGGGCTTCCCAGAAGAAACTTCACCCACTGTGTATCTGAAGCTACTTCTTGGCTGACAGCAGCTGTTGGATATCGTGTGACACCATGACAGACCAAATTGCTTCAGAAAATAGAAAACTGTCAAGCAGATGCTGCTAGGACATTCATGGTGGGAGGAAGTACTAGGAATTTTTATTTAGGTACACCATTTTCAATAATGACACTCCATAAAGGGAGTTTTTAAGGAGCTGCTCTGTCGTAGATTTTACAAAGCATCAGAAAGCATCTTCAGAGGTGTAGGGCTGCAAGATACCATGTGAGAGTATTGGAGCAACACCTGAGCAGGGTTCTTTTTAAGGTCTCCTGTCCAAATACTGACAAGTGAAACTGAAAAAGAATGAACAAGCAGGAGCACAGAAAAGTGGAATAAATAAGTAAAGTATTATTTTGAGTCAGTGAGAGAATAATTAGAAGAAACATGCTGAGCTATTTATTTCTAAACTTAGTCAGAGAAACCAGTTACCAGGCAGCAAACATATCATAAACTGAGCATCTCTAGAAAGGGAAATGCTATGTTAGAGTGGTGTGTAACTAATTAAACTGGAAAATTTTATTTTTTTATTTTCAATTTGATGTCCTGTCATTGCTAACAGGAAAAACAGAGAGGATGCTGTGATAACTCAGAGCTTCTGGTGTGACTAAGGTACGTAAAGTGGCCCATATGGATTCCAGACCACCCACCTACCCACCCCAGCCCTTATTCAAGTCAAAACAAGGCATTACATTTTTGAAGAGTTGCAGCTATGGCAAAAATATAGACCTCTAAAAAGATTGTTATTAGACACTGCCAAGATAGTTTTTTGATTATAATTTCTGTGAATTTGGCAACATAAAATATATGCCAGTATTTTTTATTATGGTACATGATGTGAGGTGGAGGCTCTTTGGCACGTATCCATCTTTAGGGCTTGTCTCTCAGGTGTAGGAGATGAAGGGGGCAGGACATGGTGGCATCTTCTCCTAGTTGCAAGTTCTCACACATTCATCTCAGTGAGACAATCTCCTCTCTACAATGTGGCAAAATGGGAACAGTCTCCTAGAAATTACTGGCACAGAGCCAGTGTGAGGTCATCACTGAAATGTGAGGTCATGGGCAGCTGCTCCTTATAGAGCAGCATGAGACATCCTGCTCCCAGAGAGCTGAGTTTCTACAGAAGAACAAAAAAGTCCGTGGTGCATGGCCAGGACTACTGCTCCTGTGTGTTCCAGATGGTCCACTGTTAAATTTCCTAACCCAAATGATATAAGAGCCTAATTGCCATTTACTTGTAAAATTAGACTCCTAAGCAGTTTGTGCTATGCCTGCAATTAGTTCTACAGCTGTTAGCTTTCTAGTTTTGAAAGCAATGCCTTTATTAAGTCCGCAAAGACGGTGTTTTCCCCAAATGTGGCTTGTTGGTTGAAGCCATAGTGCCCAGTGGAGGGCCAGTCAGTGCTGTCCTCAGAGCCTGATACAGTGCCCTGTGAAACACCTTTGCAGAGCATTTATGGAGGCTGTCGTGACCCTCAGTAAACTCTTGTATCAAATTCTCATGGCTCTATTTTCGACAGGTGTTTTTTCATTATAGCAGGCAGCACCTGTGATTTTCTGACTCTGAAGGTCTTGAGGTCCCAGTGCACCTCTGTGCTCACACTTCTATTAGGACACATCATACTTTTGCTTCTTCTCTTATGGGGATTCCTCTTCTTTAGTGAGAAACTTTTTAATAGGATGAGCTCTACAACACAATCTACATCATGTTGAGTTTGTTCGGAATTTTTTTGGGTCCAGGTCTGACAAAACCAGATAAGGAAGTTGAGGATTTCAAGGAGAAGACAATAAGAGTGATTAGTTTCACACAGAAAAAAAGAAAAAAAGAGAAACAATAGGAATGTTAGTTTTGTGCCAGGAATCAAGAAAAGGTGGGGGGTTTTTTATTTCTAGATCTTTTCTGTGATCATCTGAGGCAATACACAGAGATGTTTTCCTGTCTTTGGAATTGTTCAGCTCACATTATCCTTTTTGTCCTTGCTATCATCTTGTAGCAGTTAAGTAGGGAAGGTTCATAAGGTGAGTCCCAGCTGAAAAGTGAAGGAGCAAGGCACAAAGTATTGCTCCTCTAGCTGCTGTGGGGTGAGGTGGCTGTGGTTCATGCATCATCCCCATGGTTCCGAAGAGCTGGCAGGAGCAAATGCTTCTGAGCTCATCCCAAGTCATTGACTGCCCACTGGCTCTCAGCATTTGTCTGAGCCAAACTCCTACTTGAGGCTGTGGAAAGGATTCCTCCATGGATGGAGGCAGGACAAGTGCCATTCGTCGGCCAGGGTTAAAGGATCAGAGCTTGTGGGAGTGGTTTTGAGCTATTGGTGCTGGACTCACTGTTCCAAAATAACGGATAGCACTGCAAATTAGGGTAATTCTCTCCCTGCTGAGAGGATATTTTAGCATCTTCCACAAGCAGTCTGATCTTTGAAGCCTGATGCAGTGCATTCCAGCTTCTCATGACAGAGAAGACACAAGCCTGTAAGAGGGTCAGGGAAGAGCAGTTTTGGATCTTTTTTGCTAAGCAGTGTTATTGAGCGGAGCCTTTTATTTCTGTCATTTAACTTTCACATGAGACACCCAGAGACAGATATTGAGGCATGGATCATGACCCAGGAACATCAGATCGAGCAGAGCAAACTCCTCAGTGAAAGAAGAGAGGGAGAGAACAGCTGGAGCAAGTACAGCTCAAGGTCAGCTATCTGGAAGAAAAGCAAAAGGGTTGTAGGCTTTGAAGGCCAGCAGCTCCTGGGTGTAACTTCTGCCTGCTTTTTTGAAGTGGGACTGTAGGAAAGGATCCTGCATATTGTGACAATATTTAATGATGGCGAGTTTTGGGAAGCTCTCCAACACTGTGACAAGCCAAATCACAAGAACTCTGATGGATGAATCTCCAAGTGTTGGAAATTATGTGGTTTGTCTACATAGAGAAATTGCAGAGGCTTTAAATATCCTGGAGTTAAAGCTCTGTGATCTCTGCTGTGAATGAAGATTGCATTTGTATAAACGTGTATGATGCCAATGCAACCATTTCAGTATGGGGGGGGCGGGGGGCAAAGAGAGAGAGAACACACTTCCAACTAAAATAGTTATGCCTGTGGAAGGAAAAAACGGCTTGGAACTACTTAAGCAGAATATGTTTGTTATACCAACTAACTCCAAAAGATTGCATTACAGTCATTAGGAGATGAAATTTATATCTTAGACTAAGACTAGATTTGAGACTGCAATAAACTGATTATGTTCTTTCTACTGGCTTCTGCCACACCTGCTAGCTCTATGGGGCTAGAGGAAACTGCCTGAAGGAGGGGTAATTTTCTTTTTTTTTTCTAGTTCCTCTGCAGACACGGCTGTGGAATTCTTTATTGGCAACAATATATATCATAGCTTCGGTAATTCATGTGGGAGTGGATTCCAGGTTAAAAGTTACTTAGAGAAACTTAGCATTTTTGTTCAAGTCCCCTGGCTTCCCAAGCAAACATGAATGATTCTGGATTTTCTCAGATCTTCCGAGCCAAAACAACTTTTATGGGGCTAGATGGACTGATTATATAGATGTGTATAGTACCTTTCTGTACATTCATATCTGGATTTGGGCTTGAGCTCCACTCCAGTGGAGTGTAAATTGATAGTGGAGTATGAGTATCAGAATATGCCTAGATTAGCCTGAATTGATTTCATTTGCCTAATTCCAAATTCCATTTTTCTAGGCAGCAGTGAAAAGGACTTCCTCTTTGGCACCTGCACCCTCATCTAGGAGTGCAGGGGAGGATATCTTCGACAAATAGATGTCACAGAAATGGCTGCCCTGGCAAAACTGTAGTGTCCCAAGATAGTGTCTGCCAAGGACCCAGCAGAGGAGGGGGAAAAGACAGGTGAATAGATGGGGTAGAGGTCTCCAAATAGGTAATTCAGCTGATGCAGGGGCTGGTATTCTGAAAGGAAAGCTTTACTGCCTACTGCCAGTTTCCCTGTCAGGTGACCAAAGAGTTTCCCTCTTGCTTCACCATGATGTTTCTTCAACTTTCATAAGACCTACAATTACATGAACTCGCTATATAGTCACTAAACTTTGTCTTGCTTAAACCTGTAATACTTCAGCAAAGTTGTAACCAGCTTACAGTAATGCTACTTAATTTATCCAAATCTCTTTTCCAGCCCGCATAATTTAAAACAATGTTATGTATTAGTCTGAATGCAGGTAACTGTACATTATTGTAGTTTTATACAGAATAACAAAGATCTCTGTGGTTCAGTAACCTAGATGCAGGAAAAGGAATACACTTAACTCTCCCACAGCAAATTTCTGTGTTTGACTGTAGCAACCCTGCCTCCGTTTCTTCCCTGTAGTGAGACCAGACCTGCTTCTGTCCAGGGCTTACATATTTCTGAGTGACAGACCAAAGCTAAAGGTTGAGAGCAGCTTTCTTGCTTGCACTAGGAAAATTGACGTCTAAAATGTAAGCAGCTTACCATCTGAAGTATTTATGCATTCATCCCTATAAAAGCATCTATCTTCTCTGCGAAACTACAGTGAAGCAAAGTGCACTTCCTGCTGCTTGAAATGGCTATCAAGGGCGTCTTAATTGATTATTGTGAATTTCAAATTATTTTCTTCTTTAGTTCTCTTTGCATCTTTTGTCTTTGGAGAGCAGGTCAGCCTTCCTGGAGGGCATGCAAAACCTCACTGAATGCAATGCTTACAAACAAGGTCCGTTGCAGAAAATTACTTCTAGTGTCAAATATTTTGCATTAAAATTGTCCACCCAGTGAGCCCTTATTACTCAAGTTTATTTTGATATTTGATGAGTTTAGGACAATAAAAAAAGGCAGAGGTACACAGATCAAAATCCTGCTTCACTTCTTGGGCTACTCTGTATCAGAGTGGATACTTGATAACTGGACCCTATGAATGGAAAGGGAAGGAGGGTACAATAATTTAAGCATTAGTCAAGGTTTCAAATACCTGTATTCAGTTCTTAGCTGTCAAATTATCTAAGTCTCTCCATTATTCATCTATGAAACCCTTTTAACAGCTGTAGCCTTCTTCTGTAAGAATTCTTATGAAAGTGAATGCATCAGCACCAAGAAAATGTCTGGGTATCATACAGCTGTGTCAGACAGTAATGCAAGCCATGTGTTGAGCAGCTATTGAAGAAAACATTTTCCCATTTGCCATGTTAAGCTATGGGTGTTAGAAATGGTGAAATAGTGTGATTTTCGTCTTCCACTGATTTCCAGCATTATAGCATTTTTTGTAGCCTTCTGTAGTCCTTTCAGGTTCCTTTCCAAGCCAGAAGATAACTCAGGTGTGCCTTCTGTACTTTGCACACCAGATAGACAGCATCAGGACATGTTGAAGAGGTGGTGTGTGGATCCATAAGGGAACAGGAAATTTCCTCGATGTCTCTGTCTACCCAGTCTGCTGGAGAAAACCCAGAGCACTGCAGCTATAGACATGTTTCTCACTTGAGCTATTAGGAACTTGATGAAATTGCAAATACCTCCTCTTCCCGGAAGCCTCTCTCTAGCCTTGGCTGAAATTGCAACAAATGCTTTCTTCACTTGGAGGCAAAATAAAAAGGGAAGGCAAAAAGTGGGAAAATAGAATTATCTTTTAAATGTAGTTGGAGCTGATGCAGTAAATTCAGCTGGTCAGTTGCTGCTTTGCAATTGTTTGGTTTTTCTGCCATTGTTGCCTGGAAAGGCTGACCTGGAACAGAGACTAGACAGAGCAAAAGGAATGAAATAGATATTTATTGAAAGGAGGTACCTTGGGCAGTGCAAGAGCCTGGCCGGGGCTACACGCAAATCAAATCCAAGATGGATTCCGGTCGTGAGTTTTTACACTTTTGTAAGTTTTGGTTCATCTATGTATTGGGGTTAATTGTCCAACCACAGCCCCAGGTTATGAAGTCTCAACCCCTTGGCTTGCCTCTTTCACTTTGCCGTTGTTTATACTTTTTGGGTAATGGGCGTCCTTGATTCTCTAGCTGGGAAGGGATTGTTTTGTCTAACTACCCTGTGAAAAGAACTCACTCACACCTAATGTGAAGTTTCAGAGCTACGCACCAAGCAGCAGAGAATCTGAAAAATATAAAAGCTAGAACCCAAGGCATCACCATCACCCACTAACGTAGTTGAAAAGCTAACTGCTGAAGTCATTGAATGCCTTTTGATTTATTCTTTCCTGTTTCATATCCAGTATATATTTTCATAAGTGTGGCTATCATTACAGTGAAGGTGAAATTTCTGTCCTTTTTCTAGAGACTAATTGTATAAGAAAATAAAACCCCAAAATATTTATAGTATCAATTGCAATGTATCTGAGTATACCTAGAGTCTAAAAATACCAATTTTAATTAGTGACCTCTTCAGGATGAGGTGAGAGCTCCATTTCTAGTTACAAGATATTGGTGGAGATGGAACTCCAGGACAGTTTCAGGGCAATAAGTAGCACGGATTTTGGCAGCACATGTCCTAGCCCAGCAGAGGAGTGGGGAGGGTTCGTGACAATGCTGTTTGACTTCATAGCACGCTTGCACCGTAACTACAATGTGACTGAGACATCTTTAAAACTACAGTGTTCTATATTAAAGATCCCAGTGATGGCTAAGTGATTAAAACACAGAGGAATAAGAACTGCTAGACTGCTATAACTGTAAGACTGCTAGAATTGCCTTCTGTTACAGGGAAGCAATTATGTACTAAATACCTAAAGGCAGATATGTTTGATGGAAAAAACTGGAACTGGGCTTGTAAAGAATAACTGCGAATTAATCAATTATATAAATCAAGTGTTCCATACAGTTATGTTAGAGAATTTTCCTTTCAGTTGTGCTTTTGTTTTCCCATTGGCTCGTGTGAGTGTATTCCTAAAGTGAAAGCAAGACAAAACTACTCTGTCAAATTTTTTGCCAAAATTATAGTCTGTCACATTGTGCTGTCTGACTAGCCTTGCTGGGTAGGGTTAATATTGCTTTGAAAACTGAATTTAAGGTTATCTGATTCACAAAACCTCAATGTTAAGTATTATATTCGGGAAGTGGGGGGGCAGGGGAGCTTTTATCTTACACAATGCTATGAAATAGTAATTGGAAATGAACAGTAGTTGTGTCTGTTGGTTCTATTGTTCTGAAATAATAATGATAGAAGACTATTTCCTTGCTTGTATCTAAACACATGAAGATGTTACTGCAGGGTAGCTTGGGAAGAAACTACCATTTGCTACCAGGAGTACCAGCTTGGACTTGAAGTCCCTTCAAGCTTTCATTTACTGCTGCTTAAGAACATGTAAGTGAGAAAATAGACAATATTAACTTATTCCTGTGCTTGTGCAATAATAGCGCTGCACTGACTTCAGAAGAGCAATATCTGCTTCTGAGGGCAAAGGGGATCAGACTGGGATTCACAGGCTGTGAAATTTTCTACAGGGCCTAAAGGAGAGGGGTCAGTACCCACTAGGCCATGGAGCTCCCTTACACTCTTGTGGAAGTACCGTGTGCTGTGCTTATCTCCGCATTCCTAGTTACTAGCTCCAAATAATTTAGGAACAGTCAAGTTATTGCTCCATGCTATGATTACTATGATACACTGTTCATTTGCTATCATCTGGGACATCTGGGTCGTTTAGGGACATGAATAGCTATCAGCAGTAGGTTAAAATAGATTAAGGGCTTGAGCAAACTCTGCTGAAGCCAGTGTGAGCTTTTCCCATGACTCTGATTTGAAGCTAAATAGAGATATATTATGGCATGAAATTTATGTATGTTTCTTAGTCAGTCTCCCTGTAGGAAAGCATGAAAATAAAATGTTGAAGGAGGACTTAAGAGAAACTTGTTCAGCTGTGATCAGTGGTGCACTTAAGACTGTGCTCTCAGGTGTACAAGCTGGTCTGTTCCAACTGCACCGACTCCATCTACAGTGTGTTTACCTGTTACATTAATGGACATGGAATGTTTGATGGTCTATCCTCTTAGATGCTCTTTCTCCTGCTGCTGTTGTCAAACACAATGAATTGTTACACAGCTTCTAAATTTATGCTGTTGTGTAACTGCATTTTTAAGGATGAAAAGCCCAGTCTGAAATGAGTCTTGCTTCTCAATGGCAGGAGCAGTGGCAGCAGGTGCTTGCTAAGAATACCTCTGGAAGAGAGAGGAAGAGCAAGTATGCCTGTACGTATCACTTTGCACACTGACGCTCTTCCCAAGGCAACTGAGGAAATAAGCCAGCTAAGGTTGAAAATGGCAGCTATTCCACAATCCTTTTGTCTAATTCTATGAAGATTTAACCAGACCTGTGTGTTTGTCACAAGATTCATTTTAAGAAACAACTGCTTAAAGAAATCCTCTTATTTTTCTGCTGTCAGTCAGTATCAGTTTGCTGCCCCAGTGGTAAACATTCACCTCCACCCTGCATCTGTATTCTCAGCCAGTGGAATTCACAGCGAGTAGTCAGCACATCTTTATTACTAGGAAGTTGCACTATCTGTGTGCAGATGTTCCTGCTGTTAAATTGAAAATCTGGCTGTGTGGTGCCAGAAACATTTGTAAATCTGGGATTCTCTTCCTGGGTCTGCTGCTGAAGCCTGATCATTTGACTGTAGTTAGCGGAGACCTCACAGAAGTTACACCAGCAGGACTGGTACAAATACTACTCTCAAAAGAAGTAGTTACTCAGGTGACCAGAAGGAGCTGCTGAGGTGCATTGCCCTTGAAGGTAAAACTTTCTAAGTAGTCACAGAATAGGTGCAGCAGTGACAACAATTTCTAACAACGTCTTCAATGCTATCAAGACCATAATTAGACTCTGTGTCTTGGTGTCTGTCCTTGAATTCATACCTACACGTTGTAATGATGTGGTTTTATGTGGATAACTCTCCATCAGGAACCAGAGAAGGATGTTCATTTACACTGCACAGTTATCTAATTAAATTGTTGAAACTAAAATTAGTTTTGGCCCCAGTACTTTGGGCTGATTTTTCGTTATGTAAGAGCATGGTAGGTACCACCTGTATATATTAGAAGAGCTGGGAAGAGGGATGGGTATGAGATGGTAATGTTTGCAGGTAATTAGCTTGTTTAGGCTTGATAAATCTGGAAAGAGTGAGAAGCTTCACAACAATTTAGCCAAATCTGGGGCTGGGAAGCAGGCTGTGCAAGTGTGTGGGTATATTAGTGAGCATCGGGGAGCTAGAGGCACGTAGGATCTATTAATACATCTCATGTGAGTTAACTGCAGTCACAGAGACAAGGCACTTACTACCACTGGCTGTCTAATAGTACTTCATTAGCACCACGCTTTTGAAGTAAGTTTTATCTATTATGGATTACAGGACAAATTTATATATTTTCTCATATTTTGCCCAGATATTGGCCTCTCACAGAAAAAATACCATGTACTGGATGATCTTGAGTGAACTAATCTGGCACAGTAGTTTTTAAAAGATAAAAAGCTTTATAGTCCATTGCCATTCTTCTGAATCGTCCACATTATTAACTTCATCTCCTTATACCACCTCTTCTCAACAGGAAGCTATCAAGTGGATTCCAAGAATGTGGTCATTCTGACCCAGCTCATTCAGATTCATTTGTCTCGTGATAAAAAATATAGACAGAATACACCAGATGTACAGAAGAAGAAATAGTTCAGATGTCTTTGTGGAATAATCACTATAAGTAGATCTTTTTTCTCCAGTAATGTAATTTTATCTTACTGTATCTAATTGCAGGTGGTTGCTGAATCTAATGATGAGATTGCTCTGTTTTCAGTCTGAACAATGTCCCTAAAGCCTGAAGCAATGAGAGAAAAATCAAGATTATTTAAAATTATCTGGAGTGATTGATTCCACTGTTGCACAGAAGGATATTTTTCTTGGGCCTTCATAGATTTCAGTAGTTTGAAACTATATTGTCATCTTTTATGGAAAAGTTCTAAAACCTCCTGTAAGGTGAGAAGATTCATGAGTTGGTTTAGTAGTCAATCACCAACATGTGAGACAGAGACTGAACTCTTAGATGTATTCCCCCAAAAATGCTTTCTGACACTTCTGAAATGTAAAATGATGATGTGCTGCTTCTGATTTGGCGATGATTTACTGATTTACCTGTGGTTTGCAAGAGAATTTCTGTTTGCAAAAAGAGACACAGCTGGTTGATCTGCACTGTTAAAGCACATCGGTGGCCTCATATTCATGGTCAATGTGCCACCTGGCATACGACTTGGGAGTCTCTTTGCCAGCCGTAGACCTCTGATACTTGAGCAAGAGCTGGTTCACCATTCAGCCACAGGTGTCTATTCCATTCATACCTATCCTCATCTTTTAAATTATTCAGCAAGTTTGATCCCTGCACTAGAGGGCAGTCAGAGTCAGCTACACCAGCTGGCAGGTATGTTGCACCAGCCCCAGACCTGCCTCAGACCTGCCTTTTAGTCCTTCAGCCCCTTGGTACTTGCCCTCTGCCAGGGCCAAGGCATGAGCAGCACAGGCACTGCCACTTCTCTTCATGAATGAGAAACTGAAGTGCAGTGGCTGAAGGCCATGATTCCAGTAGGACAAGGCTTGGACAGCTGGCACTGGTCTCAGTAAACATTTAAGAGCTTGAAATTACCTGGAAAATCAGTGTGGATAGATTTACATAGTCCCTTATACCATCATCAAAGCCATCAAAGCTTCAGTGTTGTTTCCTGAAAAGCTTTGTGCTATTCACAAGTCCAATTGACCTGCTCCACGCCACCTTCATAAACGACTGCATTCACTTGTTTGGAAGGTCTTGCAATACCTTAAATCCTGTTTGAATTGTGAACAAGACAATAGGAGTATCCATTCCCTCACCTGCTTTCTCTCCAGGGCAGCTGAATATGCCTGGCTTCTGGCTGTAGGTTGGTATGGGCTGTGCCCTGTGACGTGTGGCATGATGAGGACGAGGGATTTGGTAGACCCTTTTAGAGCATGGGCTCCCATGAGACAGAGTTCACCCAATATTTGGAAAGGTAAGCCATCATGTGAATGGGGAAGTGTGTGTGAAGCAGAAAGAAGAAGTAAAACTGGAATTTGATGGAAGTAGGTCTGGAATGCTGAGTATTTGATTTATTTAGGGAGAATTGAATTTTTTTCCCTCGTAGCCAGCACTGAATCATTCATGGAATTCTGAATTTACCTCTTGAGAAGTAGACGTTGCCTGATGTTTCAGACAAGATACTAAACTTGGAGGTTGCCAGTGCGACCTGACCTAGCAGATCCTGTGCTACATTGGAGGGAGAACTCCGGCAACCACTTGCTTGGATATTTCTGCCCTTGTGTACAGCCAGATCTATGGCACCACAAACATGAGGAAATTATATCCAAAAAGGAACTTCAGAGAGATACCATGCTGTTAAGTGAATAGCAGCTTTTTGTGAAGAGCAGTTGACTTTGCAGACTGGCCCCAAATGGATTTTGATTTGCTCAAGACTTTCTGCAGCCCATTAGCTGCCAAGCTTGGCTTTCCACCATTTGCACCAGACAACCTTTTCTTTCGGCCTGCTGCTGCTGTTCAGGGCTCCATCAGTTCGAATGGCAAACACAGATACAAGCACTACCAAAAGCAAAGCCCCATGTGGAGGGGACAGTGCGCATCTGGACCTAGTCCAAGTTGAGTCAGTCTTCTTTCTTCCTTCACATGCTTAAGCAGGAACCAGGAAAGATCTTCAGGGAATTTTTTTTTTTCTCATATTCCTGCTTATTCCATTTATAAAGGACTGGCAATTTGTAAACATCCTCAAAGCACAAGGTACACTCTGAGCTTTTGCGTTCTCAGGTTTTATGTCTGTTTACATTACAATAAGTCTAAATAAATAAAGGGCAATAGTAGCATCTCTTTGCTTTGTTTTCTGCCTGGCATTTCCAGTCTGGTCTGGAACAGCTGAACCCAGGAAGGGATTCCCACTGTTGTCAAGGGCTCTAAATGAATATTCCAGTGCCAGTCCTACATTTCTTTTATTTTGCATGCCCTAAACTCCTACCAGTTTCACTGGGTGATGACACTTTTTGCCAATGGCAGCATCAGATCCCCCAGCAGGGATCTATCTCCTATGCTGAGGTTATAGGAGATTCATGTTTCATTTCCCTGTGCCATGTGTAATCCTTTTCTGCAGCATAAAGACATAGGGAGTACAAAGCCCTATCATTCTGGTTTCATAGTTTGTACAAGACCTTTGTACTCTTCGCTTCTGTAGGGGACAGCACACAATGCAGGGCAGTGAGGAGGAGGAGGAGGAAGCTAGGGCCTTGGGAAGTGCTTGTTCTGATCACTGAGACTTAGCTCTTGGGCATGACCAAAATAATTTTAAAATAAACTCAAACCCAAATCCTTCTTTAAAACATCAAGGTTCTTTCCTTTTTCTCCTTCCCCTTTCCCTTTCATCCTTTTTTTTTTCACTTGTCCCCTTCTCTTTTTATGTCTCCTTTCCTATGAGCACCAAAATTTCTTTTAACCTTCTTTCTCAAATTTTCAGACATTCTGGCCTCAAACAGGAGCTGATGTACCAAAACCCCATGAGAGAGGTCTATTCTTACTGTATTTCTGGCCTATTTTTGTTGTGAGGAGAGATGGGTGCCCTCTGAAGCTCAGAATGGTATCGAGGGTTCCCGATGTTTCCCCAGACCACTGTGGCACTTGTTCATCACTTGTCCAGAGCACCTACTCTGTGTAAAGTACCTGTCTCCTTACAAGGGAAAAAGAAATCACCACAGGAGTGAACTGCTGTCAGTTTGGAGAGTGGAAGGGTAGGAAATGTCGCTCTGCTTTCTCTTTTGTAGGGAAAACAGTGGGACAACATATCCTAAAATAACCATTTGAAAGGCAGTAAAGGACAAAAGAACTAAACTCAGTCACATTTCAGGTCAGCTGGGTGCCAGGTTTTCTCTCATCTGAGGTATCTTAGCTGTTCAAGCATTTTTCTTCATGGCAGTGATAGTAAACAGGTTTATGAATAAGAAACTGGAAGACAGAGACATGAAGAGCACAACTGATTCACAACACAAAGGTGGGGCTATTCCCGTGGAGAAAATGCAGGCCCATAAAGCTAGACCTCAACCACTTTTGGATGAGGCAGCAGGGTACACAATAGTACAATTCCATCAGCCGAGTGCTTGCTCTGGTGCTGACAAGAAGTCTTTGGGTAGTTGTGCCTTTTTCTGTAGCTTTGTTGGCCAGTTTAAAACCAGCCTGTTTGTGTCAGTGCAGGCTGAGGTTGAAGATGTGATTTGGGTTGTGAAAGAAATGGCAGACCAGAAACTCAGCAAAAGTCCCTGGCACTCCATGTCTTCTCTTTTTCCTGTATTATCCAGTATTGCCTCCCCTTTGTCTGTCACCTTGCACCAAAAGTAACATTACATCATGTTGATTCCGGGCATATCGTTTTGGGAGCACAGACATACTGGACTCTGTCAATGAAGTTTATATAACATGAAAAGTATCTTAAAAATTAAAAAGTTCTACAGTTCTCTAAACCCCTTCATTGACCTGCATTAAGCCTTCCACATAAACCTTCTTAAAAGCTCTGCAAGTCAAATCCTGCCTCCTCAATGCTTTTTCCCACAGGATTTGGTGGGCCTCAGATAGTGTGGTTAATTTAGAAGGCAAATACCATAGAGATGATGCCCAAGGACAGAAGTCCATTATGTTGCCTTCATGGAGCAGAATATATCTAGGCAAGGGCAGAAGGGATGGTGGAGCAACAAGCCCTCTTGTGTTTCACTGAACTCAGAACCAATTCTGTGGCAGCAGTTCTGTTGATTTAGTAGTAACTTTACATAACAGTTTACCAGACTAGCACTGCAAATCCAAAGCCCTAAAACCTTTAATAATAATGCCTGGGTTTAAAGAAAGATGTATTTCACCTTTCTTGCCTCTTTTGCTTTCCTTTTCCTTTGGAAAAATGCCTGACAGAAACCATGTGTGTTAAATGTACACAGTAGAACATTAAATGAGAAGACATTTCAGAAATTCTTTTCTTCTTGTGTTAGAAGTGGATTCAGGCCTGTAAATAGATGCATTCTTTATGGCATTAGCAGTTTGTTTTAATTTTAATCAGCCACATGATGCTATCCCAATATCATTTAACCTGTATTTGTCTTTTGTCCAGAAGCCCAAATATTAGCATTGCTAATAAGAACTTGCTAATGGGGCACTCAGGGAGGGTTTGTCCCCTGAGTGCTGCCAAGTAGTTAAGTTATAATATATTCAGAGATTTGAAAGGCTGCAATCTAAGCACTCTCTCTAGTTATAAAATTACTATTCTGGGAACTAACCATCCAGTTAGTACAATTACTTATTTCCAGTAACAGCAGGTCCAACCTGGTTCAAAGGTAAAATACCTAGTGATGTATAATGCCATACTCTATAGGGAAGTTCCTCTCTGAGAACAACTGTGATCACCTTGAAGCAAGTACATTAAAAATCCTTGAAGATTTGTACTGTACATGATGTTGCTAGAAATGCTGCTTTTTTCAAATTCTAATATTTTATTTAAACAAAAATTAATAGGCTTTTTTCTTCACAAATAGACTGTGACAATGTGTAGGGCAAAGCCAACTGACACTGAGCTCTAAATGCCTGACTTAGCAAAGCTGAAGGAAGAACATGTGCTGTGCATGGTAATCTGGAAGTGTGCACATAAGCAAATGTTCTGGCACCATGGACGTATTAGATCTGAAATATATGTGCAGCCTTTAGATCAAAGAGTTCCTAAGTGTTTTATTATGCCAATCTATGTAATAATATTGAGCAAACTCCAAAGTACCAGTATCTGGTAAACATTCACGTACCCACCTCTGATATGGAGCAATAGCAGGAATCAACCATAGTTACTCTCTAATAGCATGCAACAAACTAATTTCAGTTTTGTGGCAGGAATATTGGAAGCTCTTACACACGAAATGACAGGAGAAAGTCTTGCAGCTGATACCCTTGCCATAGTTTTACGTGTATGTACCTCAATCTTTCCAAAGGAGCAGAGGAGACTGAATGTGAGGTTAGGGGCAAGGTCCTGAGTCCTGCTTGAGTCTGGGGATTGCCCTGGGAGTTCTTATGGAGTGGAAGGTGGGGAGGGTCACAAGCACTGGCCCAGCACTGAGATCTGCTTCGAGTACACAGAGCAGATGAAGGGTGACTGGGGGATAGAACTGGGGACATAGACCTTCACTGTTAGGTGAGTGGGTTTGGGAAAGTGGTGAAGGAGTGTGTGTTTGCAAAGCCTCTTCACTTGTGTTGTCTGGTGTTGCATGGTTATCTGTGCACACAACAGTGGGGACTGCAGCACCTCTGCCAGGCTTCTGTGAGTTCCAGCTACTCTGAAATGTGTGGCACTGGGTTTGTACAGAGATCCAGCTGTTGTTCGGGCTGTGAAGTGGTGTTGGTGGTACCAAGTGGAGCTGGCCCAAATGGCGCTTGTGGGTTAACCACTACTGGCCAAACTAGCACACAAGGTGGTGCAGCAAGTGGCTGTAGGCTTGTCACAGGGGGTGGTTGAGGAGCACCAGGAAGGGCAACAGCTCAGTGAAGGACAGGGCAGCTTCATCTTAAGAAGACAGAGAAATGGCATGAAACTAGACGAGGAAGAGAAAGAAACACACCATCTCCTTGAAATCTTACTGGCTCCTCATTCATAAGGCTTAATGATATTGCCACACTTTTCTGGCACTTGAATTGGGAAGGGTTCAAATGTTGCTCAGATACAAATCAGCCAGAATCACCTTTTTCTTCTGCCAGTGGCACAGAGAAGCATCACAGTTTTTCCTTTGCAGGGAGGAAGGGAGTTAAGCTGTTGGAGCTAGGGTATAATAGCACTTCTTCTAGGTACGGCTGGGGTTTGGTTGGTTGTTTTTTCCTCCATACCAAGCTTTTCCAGCTCTGAATTATTTTAGTTAGAACATGTTACTATTTTTCATCTCTCATCAGTCCAAACCATTGACCTAGTACATCTTCTGAGATAAAATGCATTATTCGATATTCGAAAATTGGTGTCAGTTTAAAAAAATAAATTGCATGCTCACCCGACAAAGGGAGCCCTTAAGGACCAGGTCTCAGGCTCTGTATTTGCAAATGAGTGCTGACTCAGATAATTGAGCTTTTGACAAGATAGTCAGCACCCCACAATGTCACATTGAGGCCCAAAACGTATTAAAGCATCTGTTTGCAAAGATCATGCATGTTCCCACCCATTTGTTTACAGAACTATCCTAAATAAAAGGTCAAAACGTCACTGTTTAGCTACAAGATTCTGAAAATAAGGAACAAGCAGCATGATTTCCTTCTGAAATTCAGTGTATTATTAAAACTTTCAGTGTTAATTTAAAACTTTCTACTCCTGTGGAGAGCAAGAAGTGAACCTAGCTAGAGGCAAATGGTAAAGATAAAGAGTTTGAATTGTTCTGACCCTGCAAAGAGAAAATCCCAAGCACACAAATCAACTCTTCTAACAGTAAAATAAATCAGGTCCTTAACATTTTCACAGCCATATCTGAGTCATGGGGTTTTAATAACACCACCAAGAATGTTATTGCCAATTATTTAATTATTCAAGGAAGAACATCCTCAGGCTAGGCTTTCTACCAACTCTCTTCTCACCATTGCTGGAGGATTGCTCTGAAAAAAGATGGCCTTACACTGGCAGAACCCTGTGGAAGTCTGTGGGAGTTTGCTTTCACTGTGACTTGCAGGAAACAGTTGGTGAAAAGCTAAGTCTGATGGTGAGTGCTGTCAGGCAAATGGCCAAATCCAAGAGGGAATACAGGCACCTAAACTCTCACTGATCTCTGTGACAGGCTGTGGCTTGCATTTCTTCAGGTGGCTTACTCCTGTATCTTTTTTCTTTCAGGATTAACGTATCAAAGTTCAAAAGCTCATTTATTTTCACAAAAAATAAAGAATGTGTGTATTTTCAAGAGCTGTGGGCAAGCTGGTCCGCAGTGCAGAAAGGAGAGTCCTGGGGAGGATGGTTAAAAAGCCGGGGGGAAATTTAGATTACTTGACATGCGGATGGGCTGTGCTGAATGCACAGTGCCTTGGCTGTGCTGTGTGGCTGGACAGAGGGTGGCAGTGAGCCTGGGCACAGGCAGCGGTGCCTCATAGCCTGCTGACGACAGCTGTGCTACTGGTGAAGCAGGAACACCCAAGGAATCAGTCCCAGAGCAAATGGGGCCAGTGCTCTGGTGGCCCTGAGCATCCTGTGCAAGCATCCCAGCTGCCCCAGGTTTCCTAAAGAAAACCAGGGCATTGGAGTATACACCAGGTACTTCATATCCTTGTGGAAGTCCTCAGAGGCCACTAAAACTTACAATCCTTGGGGCAAGAAAATACAATGTGGCTGAAAAAGCTTCTCATACAAAGATCTATGAATGCATCAGGTCTAAGCATGTACTGAAATGCAGCATATATTGCTTTGGTTTATGAGCTGGCAAGCCAAACTTTCACCAGTATCCACCACAAATGCAGATTTCCCCGAGAATTCCATGGTTTTCCCAACCTTTGCCTTTTCAAGGTGGCATCACTGTCCTCTTAGAGTCACTGCAGCTTATTGCTGGGGACACCCACACCATGCAAGCAAAATTCTCACACAGCACCTTCTGTCCAGTGCTGTTGGTTCTCTACTCTATGTGGAAGGTCTTCCAGACTAGCACACAGGTACAGAAAAACATTGCACAAGGAACGAATGCTTCCCTGGGCAGGCACAGAGCAAAGAGGATTTGTTCCACCCGCATCTAGAAGGTTAATATTGGTGGTGGTGCAACCCAGGACCTGCTTTTCCCTGACTCCCACCTTTCATGATCTGCAGAGGACTTTGCATTGCTTTGATGCACAGTCTCCAGGACTGGGTTAGCAATTGGCCCTCAGAGCTTATAGGAGCACAGCCGACACCACAGTCAGCAATTTTGTCTCCTGACTTGACACAGACCTTCACTTCATTTCACTTGTAGCTGCCCTGAACCAATTGAGCTGGCAAATGCAGCTAGGTAGGTTGAACAGAAGTTTTGCTGAAGTAAGATTAACAAGTTCAAGTCTTTATTAGCATTCAACTTCCAGAAGTGGATGTGGTCTAAGGAGACGCATAAATGCTTTTTTACTTTGTGAGAAGGTTAAATGTTGCTTAATTCATTGTGTCAGGTCAAGATTTCCATTAGAATAAGTGGCTTCAAGAGGAATATATGATTTTTGGAGAGAGTGAGACAAAAAATAAATACAAAGAACATCACATATGCACGTAGCTACTGAAAAAAATTTAAACATTTTAAGTGCAGTACTCAGCAGTGACAAATTATCCATCTCTTTTGTGTCTCAGGGAAAAGTATAATAAAATTGCAGGCCTCGATCAATGGTAGATGAGTCATGTAATGACAAACTGAAGTGACAAGTCCAAACCTTTTAATTCAAGTACATTTTAATCTGCTATCCTGTTTAATTATCCAATAATGGCAACTTGGATGGAGAGTGATAGACTGTGCATACTAAATGTCTTAAACTCCAAATTTTATTTGTAAGCTATCAGTGAAGAGGATGCTAAATAGGCTAGATCCTGACCTCCTCTGAGTGCTATTGCACTTATTTAACCCAGATGAGGAGCACGCCTGGGTAGTTAAAAGAAGTTCACTAAAACATCAGTGAAACTGAGGAGTCATCACGCTTTGAAAGGCAGAAAGAGAAATACATGACAGTTTGCATTATGACCTAGAGACTCAGTCACTGCATTTTTATAACCTTTCTGCTAAAACCAGGAACATATACCCCTGCCCTCCTCCAGAAACTATAACATCCTGTCAGTTTGTACGGAAAATGCAAGTGTTGTCTCAGCTTACTGTAGGCCTTTGTTTTGTTTTCCTTTTTATCTACCTTGTTTCTCCTAGTCTTTGGCCTTTTGTGTTTCCTAAAGCTATTCAAGAACGCAATGCCAAACAATGCCCTATTACTGCTCAGCGGCTTTTATTTGAGAAGGCAGCCTCTCAAATGCACTTAAACTAGGCAGCAATAGCTACCTTCACCCACAGTTAGGGTTGCACAATCATTTCCATTTCAAGAGTCCTTTCTTTTTTTCTTTTTTTTTTTTTGGTCATTCAGGCTGAAATTTTCCATGCTGGGTGTGTACCTCAGGCCTCTCTTCCTTTATTTAAAATAAAACAATTTCATTATCATCCATTTCTGAGAACAAGATGATGCAAAACATGTGCACTTCCCACATCAGATATCTTACTGTAGCGCTCTGGTGCATTCACTCCTTCGCCTTGTTTGGAGGTCAATGCAAAGCTGCCCTGTTTCTTAGAAGAGTCTTTGTCATTACTGTGGTATTTCTGGAAATCTGAAAAAGTGCAGGACTGAAACTCTTTGGCTCTGCCTAGTTAGAAGGAACCTAGAGTTTTCAAACTAAGTTCTGTAAAAATGTGCCTGCCTTTCACGTGGAAACCAGCACAGTCTGAAGTGTCACAGCAGTGACACAGCACCTGCCTGGCCTCAGGCAAAGAGCACAGGCACCAGAGAGAAGAGGGTCAGCCACAGGAAGAGGATTTTCCTCTTCAGGTCAGTAAGTAAAATCTGGGTTTGTTGTTCATGTTCAGCACATAATTTACTCTATTTTCTTCTTAGGGAAAGTCTATGGACACGAGTTTTCCACCAGGAGTTGTTTCTCTGTAATCTCAGGTGGGAAAGGGCTGATGAGGAGTTGATGTTCCAGCTATATCAGATAAGCCCTGTGAGGACTAAGGTGAAATTTTGATGTTGCCGTTGTTTAGTTTCCTTTTAATACTTCAGAAGCATTGTGGAATGTACTTTGCACACCACATTAATATTGCAGCCATTCAGAAGCTAGATCTGCCATTGCAACTATTTTCAGCTCCCCTTCATGGCATGACAATGGTGTGGAGAGTATAGAGAAGCAGTTCAGAAATTACGATGTCAATGTGACCAACTGGAGAGCCACATCCACCTCCAGACTCCACTCATTAAACTGTCACCTCTGGGACTTATGACTTTTCCTTAATAAACTTCAAAGTATTACCATTTTCTTTATGTCGGACTTCCTCTCATCCTCTCTCCCTCTGGCTTATGTTAATGAAAATATTACTACACAGTGAATAGAGAGCATGTATGTGACTAAAAGCAAGCATTATGGCAAAATATCAAATCTCTCATCATAATAATTAAGTATCAAAAAAGAAAAGGAAAAAATGCATTTTTTGAGATGCATAGGCTGTTTTAGTTACATTTTTCCTCTTCTGACAGAAGTTGTAGGAGCAGGTCTGTGATTCTGCCACAAGCCTGGAGCAGCTGGGGACAGGGCTACTGCAAGCACGGGCAGCACAGGGCTGTCTGGGGCAGCAGAGTGCTGGGGGCTGAAAGCTGCTGATTTCCACAGGACCTGTTTGGCCAGCACAAAAACTCAGGGTGCTGCTGGAGTTGCTGCTGCTGCAGAAGGGGCCAGGCTCCTTCCTTGGCACTTGCTGTGGACCCTGGTGAATGAGAACAGGGTGTCAGCACATCTGGTTCCCATTCTCCCGTTTCTTCCTCCCATCCTTCTGAACTGACACCTCTCTCCTCTCTCAGAGCAGCAATGGTAACTCTGCTTGTGCAGCTCAGTTAATTCGTTCAGTAAGGCAAGATGGGGTTACTGCTGAATGAATACTGGCGTAAGATTCTTAGAAAAACTTCGCTTATTTAAAAGTATTTAAGATTGTTTCCTCTAAAATGCAGAACTCTGAGTTCTAGGAACAAGGTAGGAATGACTGAAGATTTGCCACTCATCAGTTATGTGGTCATATCAAACCCAAGCTGCTCACACAATCACACATGCTCTTCATGCTCCCTAACACATTTACATGAAAAGTTACGACAAATGCAAAGACAAATGGTGTCAAAAGATAGTATATAACCTTTTTATAAGTATATTGACAAAACCAGCAAGACAATATTTCATATGTTCTGGTCAAGCTTGCTCTTGGGACAAATATTAAAAGATGGGTAATCCCAGCAGCTTCTAATCTGACTTTCGTGGTAGGCTAGGTTAAGGCTAATCATCCACGAAAGATAACAACTGAGATCTTCACTTGTGCACTTGTTTTTCACGATCCCACTTCAAAAAATTTGCTGTGGGGTCATGAAACTGGAAATGTTTGTGTTTGAGAAAGTTGTAGTCTTAAAGTGGCTGTAATACAGAATCTCTAATATCTTTTTGATGTTGCTTAACTTTCAGTACTAGTGACTTTTAATGGGTTTAATTATCTTAAACTGCTGTAAAGGCTTAGGCTGTTTTAAGCAGTTTAACTTACAGCTATGCCAGTTCACAGTGGTTGAGGGAACCCAGTTAAAGCAATGTATGGTCAGGACATGTCAAGGCATAGAGTTCAGCTCTGATGAATGTTCAACATGTTGAAGCAGCCATAATTTTCGGTCTTTTTTTTCCCTGATTTTTTTTTTTTTAAATAAAGGACTATCACACATGAACATAGAGGCTTTTTGGCACTGAGGTTCAGGGAAAATATGAATTTCCTCAGATATTAATATTAACTCTGGAACTTAAAGGTGAAAATCTGAAGTGATGTTTCGGTGCTTTTTGGCATTGTTACTTATTTTGGGGTTTTCACTGCTGTCTTAGGACTGCTCTCTAGGAGTAGATCATTGAAATAGATCCTAGCTCTTAAGCAGCATTTCTCATCTGCTCATTGAAGTGACTGTTTGCATTGCCCTCTCCAACTTGAAGAACGGCAGTTGACAAAGTTTCAGAGGTTTGCAACAACTATTTTTACTGTGACATAGTAAGAGGACAGCAGTTCCTCTCCTTTCCCCTTGGGGAGCAAACTCACTGTTTCCATGAAACAAGGCTGAACCTCAAAGACCCAGCAGGCCAGCAGTCTGCCTGGAAGCATTCATGTAGTAGGCAAAGGCAGATGACCATGCATTGCATCCAGAAGAGACCCAGGGCAGAGAGAACAGATAGAGCAGTAAAGAGCTGGACTGGGCAAGGAGCACAAAGGGCCCAAAGTTGGTGACAGTGAGCACAGCTGTGGCTGTGTGTTGGAGAATGTTAGCTTTGCTAATCACTATCTGCATAGCCTAGCTTTTCCCAGCACGAATTGCTTCTTATTATATTGCATTGAATTAATATCATACCATGTACAGTTGGGCTGAAAGGTAATCTTGAACTCAAGCTACGGGGGAGGGTTGCAGCCCTGTGTTTCTTGTCTAGTATTGAAGGGGTCCACAGACAGATGATTGGTTTTATCTTCCTATCACAACTCCTCACTCCTCCTAAGAATTTGTTTACTTATTGGCAGTGACCTCCACCAAGGAGAGATTGGCTCTGCCATTGATTCAGTTGGAAATGTAAGAATGGACCTTGCTGAGTGAATATTTCTGTCAGGAAGATGCTTAACATGCTTGGCACACTGCTAGGAATATTTCATAAGCAATAACAGTAGTACTGTCTCTCTAGTAAAGATCTTTACAAACACAGGAGCTAGAGTACTAAAACACTACAGCTATACTTTCACCTGAGGCAGTTACAGAAAAAACCCTTTTGCTACTGCCACCAGTGAAAAGAAAGGGTCTGTTTGCATTTGTGCTGAAGAGGTAATGTTGATGTGTTCCTAATTTTTATACAATACCACAGAAACCCTTAAGATGATAAAAAATACAGATAAACAGTAAGAAATAAGAATGTGCCATTGTGCTCCTGCAGCTCCTAATTTCACTTTTAGAGTATATTGGGCACAGACACATTAATCATAGGCACAGATGATTTGGGCTTTAGGCTCTACCTCACCTCTGTCATTTTAGGATGAGACTCAGACCATTTCCTTATTCCCCTTTCACCTGTCATTCCAAGTTCTTTGCCACCATCATCACTTAACTACTTTATATTACAAATACCTAACCAACTGCCTCATGAGGAGACTGTTACTGTATCCATGTGACTCATTAGAAACTGTATGACAAGAGGATAAAGTAGACTATCCAAGAACACAATGAAAATTTCAGCAAGTCAGAGAGTTCAACCTGCTTTTCCTGACTTCCAGACTTTCTGTAAGCCACTGGACTTTAGAAGAGGAGGCCTGCACTCTCCTAACGAGCTTGTCAACACACTTACTTAAAATCTCCATGATAAAAGCATATGCAGAAATTGGACCTTTTGTACTAGATCAGAATTCAGAAAAAAAAAAACCCAAATATTAACTCTTTAAATCTCAGATGTTAATTGTTCTGTATGGCCTCCCTTTATTATCAAGAGCTCTGGATTGCATACCCAGGTTTACTGCAGTCAGTTCTGAAGAAAAATTCAGGAGCAATCTGACTGCATCCAGCAATTTTGCAAGAAATCACAAAACAGTTTACAAAAAGGGCAGAGAAGAGACACACTGCGTATTTGTAGCCTGGCTCAAACTTTCCTGAAGAGCTAATATGTGAGAGAGATCAGAAATTTAAACTACCCTGTTCTGCTGGTTCCTAATTGTCCCCACAATATCCCTAATCATGGGAAGTCACGTAGGAACAAACAAAGGCAGACATAAAACTGTACCTGGAACTGCAGAACAAAAATGAAAAGCATGCTCTCCAGAGAAGCCAGAGAAAAATACCTGTGCAATTACTGTGAAACGTGAAAATGTAAAGCTCAGAAAAGGATTTTCTGCTTTGACACAGTAGAGATTTAGTAAATAAAGAGTTTCCATCAAAAGGTGAATAAGTAAGACCACTGTCAAAAACATACCAGAACCATAGCAGAACCTTCACTTGCTTTAGTGAAGGTCTTTATACAGCTGTGAAGTGATGAGCTCAGCATAGTGTCTGGGTTTACTTTCTTTCACAAAAGAGCCTGGAGAAAGTGTCTAATCAAAGGTGCTGGTGCAAGGTTGGTGTTTTCCCAAACAACTTCTCTTACCAGCAAGAGAAAAGATGGAGAAAAATATTCAGTCTGAGGGGCTGGAATGAAAAAAGTAAGGGAAGTCAAAACTAGGTCTGGAGGTCAAGGGAGTTCAGGAGGAGATGTAAGGATTTATCCCAATGCTGGAACAAATTCTTGTGGACATGAGTATCTATTAATCACCCTTGGGATGAAAGTGTGGAAGCTGTAATAATTCTCCAAGGCAAAGAAAATTATCTCAGCATCAAAAGAGTTTTCTAATTGAAACTTGGACTAAGACAAGACAAAGGGACAGGCTTATTCTTAGCTTGTCCTCACGGGGAGATTGAAAAGGTGACTATAAAGAATTTTTTAAGGGTTATTCCTGTTCAAAGAATGAAAGAGGCTTGAAGTAATTTGTTAAAAATGAATACAGAAGACTTATAGGTCAGGGGGGTACTTTTCGTCCATGTCTGCATCTGAAAGTAGATGACCTCTGGTTGAACTTCTGCTTCTCATTTCCAAGGACAGGACATTTCTTGAACAAAAGACTAACATTTCCAGTGTAGTAAGCTGTGTTCTGCCCTCAGAGCTATTGAACTTGCAGTCAATTTAAATCTAATGTGAAAATTGAAAAAGAGAGACCAGCTGTGATTTTCATGAAGCTAATCTCCTTTCTAACAGGGATACTTAATAATTCTCAAAAATAGCCCTTGAATTCCTTTACTTCTCTGCCTGCAGACATCAGGCAAGACTTCTCTCTGAGGCTCGTGGATGAATTTTGGAGGCATATCCTCTATTATTAGCAGACACATGTCACCAGGTTAATGGGGAGGTAGGGTGAAGAGAGAACAAACTATCTGACAGAGACCTGAGTGCCAGGGACTAGTTCCACAGGGAGCTGTGGAAGATCTATGCAACAAATCACATCAAAAGAAGCAAAATCAAATGTTTACCTCCCCCTCAGTTTAATGTTTTCAGCTACAGAGAAGCAAAGCAGAAGAGAAATCAGGAATGAAATCCAGTCATCCACATGCTATTGATTGGTTTCACCTGCTCTTGGGTGCACAGGTTGATACAGCTGTGAGATGCTGCTGCATTGTCTCAGAGGGGCAAGCATTCCTGGCAGAAGTTTTGTGCCAGCTAAATAGATAAGTGCAACTACAATGGACTATAGGTTTTTTCTTCAGGAATTCCATTTTATGGAAGATTACAAATTGCATTTATTGACCACTTCTATTGAGTGAGGAAGAACTCTGAAAAAAATAATTCCTTTTATATCTTAGACTTGCCAGACAGAAAGAGTTAGAGCTTGTGATTTCTAAGAGCTGGTCCCAGTAAGCTGGCCTAGCACTTCATCATGCCATGGAGACCTGCAGTGCGATACTGTGCTGAGAGTACTGGGGAGAAATATGTCCAGGGAAAGTAGCAGTTGTGCCTTCAGTGCAGGATTCAACTTGTGGGCAGGGTACCAGGTGCAGAGATCCATATGGAATGAGGACAGTAAGGATCAGCATGTTTGTTTATTCGATCCATGACTGTATGAGATGGTAAGTCCGATTCTAGGACGAGGGTGAATGCACCGTGGCTGCATGATGCTCAGTGCTGAAATACTTACTCTGCTGTGTCAAATGCTTTTTAAAGAAGTGAAGGGACACTCTGTTCTGGCAGATTGTATATCATGCACAGTCTGTCTGCGCTTCACTGACTTCATGATGAGTCAAGTGTGGTCTGTCCTTCCACAGCTGGTGTAAGTCCTCTATATGAATTTAATGGTTCCTAACAGCACTAAATCCTGTGAGCTTTGGCTGAAAAGTCTATTAAAATGTGATTGTGTGCTTGCATCTGATCCAGATGAGATCTGCTCTGCCATGACCCAGTAGTGTGCGGGCCATGTATCAGTGGTTGCAGGATCAGCATTCATGTTCATCCCTTGCCTGTGCAGATCATAGTGTGGGTTTCTCAGACAAAATACTTAGTGATCCTGCAGCTGGAGATCATATCACATTGCCTTACCACCAGCAGGGCACAAAGGTTTCATAGGCAGTTTTAATCCTGGCATTTCCTATCTGCGAGTGAATGATTTTTGTCCCTTTGGTGATGTTCTTTCTGTGTGTCATATGATCGTAAGTCTACACTTGTGAGCATTTTCCTTGCAATATTTGGATATTTTGTCTGTAACTCTTCAACAGTGTGCTTTTGTGTCTTGCTTTGTAGAACTTTTGCTACTGCTCAGTTTATAATCTTTAGTGATCAATTCTGCTATGAAACAAAGCAGTCTAAGACATGATTGCTTAAGCATCTACAATAATGAGACTAAATGCTTTGGCATTGAGGAGCTGCCATAAACAGAGCTTCTTTTGTGATAGGTTCCTGCTGGAAGTTATTGAAATCTCCTATCAGTATTTTTTGTTAAGTTTTAAAACATACTGCTTCCTTTATTACCTGCATCCCTAGCAATTATCTCTGTCATTCAACAAATTAATAACACAGCTGTGTTAGAAGCCAGTTTTGCATGTGAACTTGAGGGTGACTTTCACCAGAATGCAATTCAGCCGCATGCTGTGCCAGGTGCCAGGTGTTGGGGCCAACCTGGGAAAAACACTGAATTGGTTTGTTACAGAGCTCTTGGAAGTGAGGCTGCTTTTTTGCCTCTGCCAGGTAAGAACAAGCAGCCTTCCTTGCTGTGAGGCTGCTCACCATGTCTCTAACCAGGGGCTGCTGGTGGCTGTCGTCCCATTAGGAGCTACAGCAGATAACCTGCTTTTTAAATGAGAGCTTGTCCTTGGTAAGATCAAAAGCCTTCACGCTGCAAATGGAGCACACTTTTAAATAAATGCAGTGCCTCTCTAGAGCAGTGTCAGGTTTTTCAACAACTTAGCAGAAGTGAATTTAGCTGCCCTAAGAGGAACAGATACTGAGATAAAATCATAGAATGGTGTGGTTATAAGTGACCTTAAAAATCATCAAGTTCCAACCATCTTGCCATGGCAGGGACATCTTCTACTAGACCAGGTCAAAGCTCCATCCAACCTGCCCTTGGACACTTGCAGGAATGGGGCAGCCACAGCTTCTCTGGGCAACCTCTTCCAGTGTTTTACCATCCTCACAGTAAAGAATTTCTTCCGAACACCTAATCTAAACCTACCCTCTGTCAGCTTAATGCCATTGCCTCTTTTTCTATAATTACATGCCTTTGTGAAATGTCCCTCTCCAGCTCTCTTGTAGGTTCCCTTCAGGTACTGGCAGGGGCTCTAAAGTCTCCCTGGAGCATTCCTTTCTCCAGGCTGAACAACCCCAACTCTCTCAGTCTTGTCTTTGTAAGACAGGTGCTCCAGCCCTCTGGAGCAGGTCATCCTTCAAGCTAGTAGCCTGCTCTAGACTTCCTCCAGCAGTTCCATGTCCTTCTTATCTTGGGGTCCCAGAGCTGGATGCAGTACTCCAGATGGGGTCTCACCAAACCAGAGCACGGGGGTAGAATCCCCTCCCTCCCCCTGCTAGCAACACTGCTTTGAATGTAGCCCAGGATACATTTGGCCTTTTTGGGCTGCCAGCATGTGTTGCTGGGTCATGTCCAGCTTCTCATCCACCAACACACCTCCTTTCATCTATGATCCTGAGATCTGCTCCTGTGACAGAACATGGAAGGAAGGGATGAGGTACAGATGGAAGAGCAGTGGTGGTGACCCTGTGTAGAGATCAGAGGAGCGAGGACAGACCATGCTGTTAGGCCTGATGTCGGAATTAGCAGCTAACATATATTCTGTCCCCAGTCAGTCAGAGCTGGAGGCAGCAGAAGACTGTGTGACTCTCCAGCACCCTGGAATAGACAAAATGGGCACCTAGGTCATATCTGGCTCATGTGCTTTGGCTTCCTGCTCTGGGAAGTTAGTGGCTTCATTAATTCCTAAAGCCAGCCCTCCACCTGTTTAAATATGGCCTCAATTATGTCTCTTTATGTTTGCATTGCACTACTTTTTCCCTCTCTCAGCTACATCCCTGCCCATTCTTGTTTGCATTGGGAGGGAAAGATCTAACCAGCATTCTTTTGTAACAGGGATGCTCTTTTAACTCAAATGTTAGCAGTCTGTGTGATTGTACTGAGCATCTTTGTTTCCATCTCCAGCTGCCCTCCTCTGCAGGGTGGGCTATTGCAAACGTGTCAGATCTAGCACTAACATTATGGAGTCTCACATTAAGCAGATGAAAAGACAATAAACATCCCCCCAAATTGTCAATGAGGGTAAATATTAGTTAGATTAGTGGAGACTTGTCTCTCTTTCATGCCAGCACATAATGTTTGCAACAGCATCTTTAGTTTTTGTCTGCAGAATGCTGAGGCTATGCTGACTGGGAAACTACCCATGTGCCTACACTCATCCAGGAGAGTAAGGGGAGCATTTTTCTCTCTGTTGCAGCCAAATCTACTTTCTTCCAGCACAACAAAAACCTGTTACACAACTTCATGTTAGAGATGTTGAGGGGGGTGGCAAAGTAGGAAAAGATGGAAAGGTGGCCAGAAGGCTGGTGGATCAGATCCACTTGGCATGGAAGTTGTAGCTGTGTTTCAACAGTGACAGAAAAGCACATGCAAAGTAAGCAGCTTCTCTTTTGTCTCTAGCAGGAGACCAACATCAACTCTAACCCAGAGAATGTGATGGAGTACAGCCACAGTTTTGTCTGGACCCTGGGGACCTGCCAGCTGTACACAGCTGGGAGCCAAAGCAGTGCATCTACAGTGAGGGAATGTGGGCATGAGCCAGAGGGAGGTGATGAACAGAAAGGAATCAGCAGGTAGAAGCAGAAAGAGTATCATATGTTGGGGAAATTGTTGATGCTCAGCAATACTTGTCCTGGGAGCAGTGCTAGCCTATTAAGGGCATTGACTTGGAGATTGCAGTGCCTTCTGTAATCCAAAGGTTAGAATGAATATTAAGCTCAGCAAGCACAGCAATAAAGTGGGGAAGCCAAGCGAGCTTGCAGAGTAAAACCCAGGAGATGATTTAACTGTGTCACAGGCATCTTTAGAACTGCTTAGTAAATTGCTAGGCCCTGCTGTTGAACATGAGTTGCAAAGCTTTAAAATGTAGTCTTCTGCTCTCTTTCCATTTTCTGATACACAAAGGATGTGTAGAAGGCTTATTTGAATCCCATAGAAGACTGGAGGGTGTTTCTGTTCCTCTGGAAGTACAACAGAGGGAAATTTGCCACAGCAAGCTGTGGTTAGGACTGGGGAAGTGTCCCTGCTGCTCTCATGCACCCTACTGTGCAAACAGCTCCCACATGGAGGGTGCCCTGTCCTTGCCTGCAGGGAGAGAATGTGGAGTATCTTGGGGACTGAAAATGAATTCCTCAATCTTTATACACACAGGCTCTGATCACAGAAAGCTGAGCATCCATGCAGACATTTTCACCAGTTCCACTGTACCAGTTTAGTGGCACATCTGAGATTTCCTCAACTGAAAAAGCCCTCAGAAAATTAAGAGGTGATTACCCAGCCCCTTGCACATCTTTGGAAATTACTTAAGCATTTCTTTCTAAGATTTTAAACCTAGGTAGTGCAATTTTCTTGTGGCAGCAGAGGCAAAGGAAAAAAAGGAAGGGAAGAAGGCAGAGGTAGATCACCTGTGTGTGTATGTGTATGTGTGCATGCTACTTTTAAAAGGCCTGGCTCAAGCATTTAAATGTCACGGTTTCTCTTCTCTTTAGGAACCAGAATAGAAACTTTTATGAGCTGCTTGCTCATTATATTATAATATAATAATATACCTAGATGGGACAATCATCAGCTGGATTTGTACTAGTTACTTTCTTGTTGTGATTTCACACAAGAAGGGCAGAACCATGCCCAGAGTTGAGAGAGGAGATAAGCAGAAGTCACCATATCTTAAAATTTTACTCTCTGCCAATAACTGGCTCTTTTCCTGTGGACAAGTTATTCAGTTTCTCTGTGTCTGGGAGGGTGACTTGATGACACAAAGTCTTCTTTGGTAATTCAGGCTTTAGGTATTGCTACTTCACTTCCCATCATCATCACCATCACCCTCTCCTTTTGCTTCCTCCACAGCTCATTCCTGCTCCTCTAACACTGCATGTTACCACTATGCTCATCATTAGTCAATATTTTCCAAGCAGAATTGTCCCTCTGGTAACCTGAGATTATAAAGCAATACAAGGATAATAAAAAACCCTCTTGTTGGGTTTGTTTGTTTTTCAGTTGGAAGCTACACCTCAGGTTTATAAAGTAACACACTGTTTTGAGGTTCAGCCAGCTGGGAGGTGGCTGTGGTAAAAAGGAGTGGGGATGAGGTAGAAGCAGCAGTTGCTGAATACTTTGCTGCCATCACATTCTTTATACTGACACACTGTGGCCTCCATTTTAGCATTAAACATAAATGAGAGAAGGTGCTGTGAGTCATCCCTGAAGGATGTTTGCAAAGGGTTTTGAGATCCTCACAGTTACCTTGCAAAGAAATGTCCGTGACGAATAGACATCTCTGTTGTTACCCTATGAGATTTTCCAGGCAGACAGTAATAAACAAGAATCATTGCAGGTCATGGCTAGTCATGTAAGAATCCCAGGTTTTGAGAAGAAGGAGGAAGGAGGGGTTGTTATTTGGCAGATAGATTTCTGTTCTCTAATTGCAGGAAGCTGGAGGGAAGACTCATAGTTATGGATTGAGCTTTTGACCTTGGTCAGGATGCAGTTGGCTTAGCAATTTTTGACTAGAAGGCTGTGATTTGCAGTAACCAGCTGAAATCTTATAGTTCTCCCATTTTACCTTAGTTGTTTTTTGTTATTCTCTCTCAGCTCGGTTGTCCCATTGATGCTGGTACAAGCATTTATGCTTTATGTCAGACAGACATTTGAGGAAAAAGTTATTTTTCATCCTGAGATAATTCAACAGCCAGATGGTCAAACACCCAGTTTGGTTCAAGCAAGAGTGAGGTGCAGGAGCATGAGTACATGATTAAAGGTGAAGAAAACCAAGGCTTTTAAAGCCAAGTTAAGCAGGTGTGGCACAGCTGACCATGTAGCACACTGTACATTATACTGGGTAGATGGTTCCCACCAAGAGCGCTGTGTTACAAAAACACTGAAATCCAGATACTCTTGTATTAAATGTTTTGTACATGACGCCAAGGTAGAGTGTATTTTAAAAGCCTCTAAAGTCTCCAAAGACAGCTCTGATGTTGTGGGACAGGCTGTCATCTGCATAGGACCATTCAGCATCTGGCAGATAACAATTCCTCTGCAGTTACATTGGTGCTGGTTTTTGGGGCAATTTGATATGGGAGGTCAGTGAGGAGGGAGCTGCTTTGATGACTAGAAGGAGTGAGGGAAAAATAAGGAGAAAAGCGGGAAGAGAAGTGAGAATGAGTTGCAGAGGGAGGATGGTCTGAGGGGATCAGAAAGGAGGATGTAGGAGCAAACTGATGTTTAAAAGAAACACCTAATTTAAAATTGCAGAAATGGATGATACTGTGTGTATTGCTTTGAGCTTGCTGGTGTGATTCTGTCTTTTCCTGCCAGCCCTCAATACAACAGCCCATGCACCCAGCTCTTTGCAGTACATGTTTTATCTTTTCCTTTTCTTCTCTTTTCCATGCAAGCCCATATGACTCCGGGGTAGAAGACTCCCCATGGCTCTCTAAAGGGAGTCAGTCGGTCTTGCACAGTTAGTGGTGGGTGTGAGGAATATTTATTTTTAGAGGAGCTTTTGGAATTGGAGGAACAAAAGAAAGGAGGACCCACGCAACAGCAAAAGTATCTTTTATTTTTCTTGTGTGCTGCTGCTGTACATTGCTAACCTGTTACCCCACATATGGCTGTGTTTCAGGAGCAGGAAAAGTCGTTCTAACACCCTAGTGGGATCCCATGGGATGGGATGCAATAGGCCAATGTGAAAATTGCCCTTTAATTGCCAGCTCTGTCCTTACTCTTGGAGTCAGCATACTCTTCAGACTAGACTCCCAATTTCTGTAGAAATGCCATCCCAGCTCTGCAGAAGTTCTGCATCGTTTTACGTAAAGTTTGTTTTGTGTGGCACAGCTTTAAACACTGCAGCCTGCCTCTCCTTTTTTCCGCTTTTGTTGCTCGCTTGCTTTCATTTTGCTCTTTGTTTCTTCCACCATATTGTTCATTTATTTGCACTCCCTTTGTGCCTTGTCTCAAGGCTGTGAGCAACGTCTCAGTGCAGGGAATTCATTATGCTACCACGTCATAATGAAAAGAGCTCCATTCAGAGCCAAGGGAGCGTTTTTTTAAAGGAAAAACTGTGTTGTCCACAGTTTCATGTTTGTACAGCACAATGTACAAACAGTATCCCTTTTGGCACGACTTAATCTCCTACTGCTTATGACAAGGTATGTATCAAGGAAGAGAGAAATTATGATAGAGGAGAAATTTGGAGCCTGTTGAAAGGGAAAGTAAGCAAGTAGGGCAAATGTCCAAAGCCACAGGCCACAGAAAGACCTTGCAGAACACAGCTATGATTTGGGACAAGACATCTAACAAAGGGGTGGGAGCGGAGAGAAGGGTCTACACCTCTGTGTGAGGTGTCATATTTCTGCCCCTGAACTCCTCCAGTTTACAGACAGATTCAGTTGGACTTGATGATCTTAAGGGTCTTTTCCATCCTAGATGGTTCTATGATACCTTGAGCTCACCTCAGTTTAATCTTTCACTCAGATGTTCAGCAGTGAAGGACAGCAGCTGAAAAGCAGGTACATCCACCCACTTCTGAACGGGGTGTAGCTGCCACACAGCCCTGCAAAATCTGTCCCTGAAAATAAGTTGGTGCCTGGGCCTCACAGATGAGGTTCAAGACAGTGGGGTCATCAGAGTAGCAAGTTGCCATTGGAGCAGCGAGAAGATTAACTCCAATGGTTATGATAAAACAAGGGCTAAATGAAAGAAGAAGCTCACCACTGTCAGAGTGAAAAATATAAACAGGGATGCTTGGAAGAGAAAAATTAAAGATGCTTTGTCAACTCCATTCCAGTACGTTATAAACATGGTAACTTCTTGATCCAGGGCTGCCAGGTGCATAATAAAATCCCATTAGTGCTCACTGTTATAGATGAGGCTTGCACTGAGTTTGGCTTAATAGAATTCCATGGAGAAACAGGAGATATTAGTGAAAAAGGTAATGGAGACAACTGCTGCCTGTGGGCAAGAATGGGGAAGGGAACTGAAGGAAAACTCCTGAAACGAGGCAGTCATAGCATAAAACTTTAAAAGCAAGGACCCAGATCCCACATGGCCTTCTATAGATACCTCTGCTGATATCAGTGTGCAGTCTCTGGCTCGGGTAGCACTCAGCAAACAGCACATGCTGCAAGACAGAAAGGGAAGGTGGTTTGAGCTGGTGCTCTGCAGTGAAAGAAGAAATTGCAGTTGCTTAATATAAGTAGAATTCCATGAAGAACACAGCTTCCCAACTGTGCACCCCCTATACAAGGGCTTGGGTGGCTCTGTGACTTGGTCCTTACCAAAACTGGGGCCTGAGAGCTGCTCTTGTATAAACTACCTTGCTGACATTCAAACCTGAATGCTTAGAGTTGGCTTCCAGGCACTGGTGCTGAATTCATAGAATCTCAGAATTGTTCAGGTTGAAAAGAACTCTTAGATCATTCAGTCCAAAACTTATGTGCAAATACCTATTCTTCATACCCATTGAGATTTTCATGTTTATTCTTCAAGTGGTGGATATTTCTTTACGTATTTTGAGATTCATCACCTCCCTTTCAGAGATCACTGTGACTTCTAATAAGAAATTCAGTCCATGTTCCCATTAACTGCAGCATCTTTTACCTGCCATTGAGCACTCAGCACTAAAGGGTGTGAAGATTCTTGTGACCTTGGAAATGCATCCAAAACCCAGAAGCAATAAGCTACAGACAGATATTTGCAGACTCCTGAGAGCACATATCTCTGTGCTGAGCTGTGTGTTATTATCAGTTGTGGTATTTAGTATAGTTTGGATTTTTTCATTAGTCTTCAGAAACTATGACGATAACTTATGGAAAAGTAAGGATAAACAGCCCCTCTTAAGGCACTTCTGTCTTGATGTATATCAGTTTTGGAATAGGTCTGGCTTTACAGGCAAGACAAGAGTTTTTTGAGGCCGTATAGTGATGACAAAACACAGGCACTCAATCGGATTTTAAGTTGTTACTAGGCACAACAGTCACAGACAGCCCATCAAAACCATTCAAGAAGTCTATACAGAACATAGGTATCTATAATCAACTCATTTTTAACTCTGTTATTTAAACAACTGTGTGCCAATAGCAACGTTATCCTAATAAGAGAAAAGCTCTTCCTCTGCAGAGCTCCCTGGCTTCTAAGTCTTCCTTCACATTTAGTTTTCTGCCCTGCCAGAGCAAAGGGCCGTGGTGAAAAGGGGCAGAGTTTATATGTGGATGGGGCAAAGCTTTCAGGTGTGGGGGGAAGATTCTTATGTCAAATGTGCCAAGTGAACACCCAGCACTGTACCAAAGAGCAGCATACTTGTGAAGGGAAGGAAAGAAATCCAAGTTAGAGGACTGATCCCACGAGGACTTTTGGGGTAGTAACCTGGAGGAGAGCAAAAAAGATGTTTTATTCTGCAACATTTTTATTCTTGTGTGTAGGTTTTAAACAGAACTTTGATGTTTTCCATAAAGTATAGTTTTTCAAATGTGCAGTTGGAATTCAGGTAGAGCACTCAAGTGGCTGAGAGAATTTTTCCTCCTTCTCATTGCTGACCTTTTGATTTTTAGAAAGTTTGAAAATGGAAATTTCTCTTTTTCTATTCTGCTAGACAGAATGTCATTGCCATCAGTGTATGCCCTTGCAAAGACAGTGCAACTTTACCATGTGTTTTCCAAATTACAAATATTTGGGTCTTGGTTGTGAATGGCTCGTGCACACCATGTAAGAAGGCTTGGCTGCTGTATGGGAAGCTGGAAGGGTCAGAAGAGCCTGCAATTAGCAGTTTTTTGCACATGGGATTTTTAATGTGATTTAATATACTGTGTTGTCCTAGAGCTTTCTCTCCTTTAGTTACTGCCTCCTCCTAGGGGAACTGATGTGTCTGCTCTGGACGAGGGGTCCAGGCAGTAGGGTGGAAACTGACAGACAGGCAGCAGCCAGGGTGTGGTCATAAATCGCTCCTTTTCAACTGGCAGCCTGTCACAAGTGGGGTCCCCCAGGGATCAGCACTGAGGCCAGGGCTGTTTAATATCTCTGTGAGTGATCTGGATAATGGGGTCAAGTATACATTGATGAAGTTTGCCAGTGATACCAAACTGAATGGAAAAGTGGACACTTTGGAAAGGAGTGCTACCTTGCGGGAAGACCTGGATAAGCTGGAAGAGTGGGCTAACAGAAACCTTATGAAATTCAAGAAAGACAAATGTTAGGTATGGGAAAACATGATCCTGGAATGCAGCTCAGACTGGGATTTACCCAGCTGGGGAGCAGCTTGGTGGAAAAGGACCTGGAGGTCCTCCTGTTCCCTGGTGGGGAACAGCTCCATGAACCACAGGCAGCACATTGTTCACTCACAGCAACCCAACAGGATGCTGGACTGCACCAACAAGGGCATCACCAGCAGACATGAAGAAGTCATTGTCCCACTTTACTCAGTGCTTATCAGGCCGCCCCTGGAGTACTGTGTTCAGTTTTGGTCTCTGCTATACACAAAAGATGCGGACAGGCTGGAGAGGGCCCTGAGAAGGACCACAAAGATGATCAGTGGTGTGGGAAGCCTGTCCTATGAGAAAAGGCTGAAAGAAGTGGCTTTTCTCAGTCTTGAAACAAGAAGGCTTAGGGTAGACCTTATCACCATGTTTATCCGATATTTAAAGGGTGGCCGCAAAGAAGGTGGAGACCTTTTTTGCTCTAAATCACATGGAAAAGACAGGGGGTAATGGGTCCATGTCACTTCTGGGGAGATTCTAATTAGACACTAGAAGAAAACTTTTTACAATGAAGTCAATCAGCCATTAGGATAGTTTCTTGATGGAAGTGGTGGATTCCCCAGTATTGGACACTTTTAAGATTTGTCCATTTGTGCTCACCTGTCTTGTTTTTGGTAAGAAAGGCCAGATGATCCTTATGGTCCCTTCCAACCTGGTATTTTATAGTTCTATGATTTTATGATTCTGACACCGGCCTAAAATGTCCCCAAGGAAAGCTTTCCATTTATATGGGATGCCTCTCATCCAGGCATGGAATAAGAAATTGCTGCTACATGCTGAGTGTACCCCTAGATGCGTCACAAATGCTGCTCTCACCGACAGGTGCTAACTAGGCACTGCAACTGTTACAACTTGGCAGTTCCTCAGCAGTTCCCCAAAATTTCATGCCTGAGGGAACATATCCTATCTTGTTACACCAGACAAATGGTTTTCGACATCCTTCCAGTTTGCCAGCCACTAAAAATTCCAGCAGATTTGTGGGCTCCTGTGGAGAGAGTAGGTTTCCTTTTCTTGGTCTTTATCCATGTATTCCTTAAAAATAATTCACAGACCCCTGGGATCTCACATAGCGTGGGCTGAAAACCACAGTACTGGATCAGTAAACAGATCCCCTGGTGAAATGAAGACATTTTTTTCCTGGCTGCAAGTAGTACAGAAGTAGGTGTGAAGTTAGTCCAGTTCCATTTGTTTTTGTTAGACAATGTGTTCTTGTGGATAAAGCAGTGATCTGGCAGTCAGGAAACTGGATAGCGAGCAGGACCTACAGTTGTGCATCATGCTCTGCAAAGCAGAAGGTACGGTTGATGCTCATGGAGAGGTGACACAAGCATTTAGCCCAATATTTTAGAGCCATAGAAGCAATTTTGGATAGAAAATTGGCTTCTGAAAAGAGTAAGTAATGAAACATATATTTTGGATGGGGGAAGTTCTGAAAAAGACCTTTCCTGACATACTGTGTTACTACAGGGAGACATTTTCCTGGGATGTTAACAGAAGTGGATTTCCTAGACTGATGGCAGTAGGAACAGCACTGGAGATTTTTTTTCCATGTCCCAGTACCACCAGAACAAATTTCCTTTTTGGTGTGTAGAAAACCTGTTTCTCCTGTATTACAGGAGGCAGTAGGAGTGTAGTACTTCATTGAGAAGTTCAGTATGTCTCCAGTTAAGCTGCATGAGCTGGCTGCAGTTCAGCCTACCTGTTAAAGATGCCTGTTAACTTTGCCAATAGGCTTGAAAGGAGCATCACATTCACCTAACAAAGTACAAGGACTAACTTTTTCACTGTCCTTCCAAATTGCTGTCTGAATGCAACCTGCTGGTAGGACATCACTACCACATCCTACACCTTCTCAGTAAGCTCCTGGTTTAATCAAGCTGCCTGTAAGAGTCATGAAAATTTTTTGCAAGGGTTATGTGGAGAAGTGAATATCCAGAAGGAGCACAAAGTCTCATCCTCCTACTAAGCATGCCTTTAGCACTGATGGATAGAAACATAGGAACAAACTGGATATTGACTTTCTAAGATGGGATAGGGAAGTGAGGGCTGGTCTCCTGCTGATTGGATATGCATCAAAATGCTGAACAGGTTCCTGAAAACCTGCCACTAATGCTTCATATCTCACATTGCCAGAATGTTTTAAGTGGTTCTTGCTGCTTTCCTGAACAGCCAGTTCTTGCAGCTGGGTGTTTGGAAAGCTGAGAGTTTTTTTTAGTGATCAATTTTATCTGTGGACTAAACAAGGATTTCTCTCAGAAGGAGAGAGAGTATATGAGGATCTTGAAACATTTTCATGATTGGAAATGAAAATTTCTGAACATCTTCAGAAAGGGGTTTCTGAAGAAGAAAATAAAAGGGGGAGAGGACTTGCTTCTATCATCTTTCCAAAGAATCAGTCCTAATTTGGTGGTTGAAGAGAACAGTGTGCTTGAGATTTAGTCTGTGTGAGGTACACAAGTAATGCATGAAGGAGCATCACTTCTTTCGTACGTACAGAGAGTATTCCAGGCATATCTGCATTCTGGCTCTCCTGCACCCGAATGAATCTGTATTATTTCCACTGCAGACAAAGACAGAACTTCCTGTGATTTACAGCAGAATCTCCATGCTTGGAGACAATCAGGCCCAGTTCCAGACAATCGTCCATGACCCACTGTACTTGCATGCAGTTTTTAGTCTACATCTAACCTTGTGTCACCTCCAAATATCTGTTAAGCACTGCAGATGTAACATTGAGTCCAAGGACTTGCAAGCAGAGAGTTCTTGTCTAATAACCTTGTAACTCCTGCAAAGCTTCTGAACAGTGGGATGTGGTGTTCAGGTTTGATACTGCCTCTAGTGTGTCCAGCCCCCACCTCTTTTTTGTCACACATACTCATTTGGCACTAGAGACCTGCCTCACAGCACTGCTCTGCTGTCATTTGGTATAGGTCCCTATTTTTTAGTTTGGAGTCCAAATAAAATGACACTTGGCATTTACAAACCATGTAGCCCATGCAGAGTGTTGTCCAAACGTGAAGCTGCTGACCCACATGCCAGCTGTATGAATTAGGTCACCCTGGCTGTGTTTTTTGTTCATAGTACAGATAAGGAAAATAATTTATCCTTGTGGAAAGTGGGCTGGAAATCAGTACAAGGATTTTAGTCCCAGCAGACTTGTTTTATTTACCAGCCCTAAGAGGGGATAATAAAAACGAACTGGGGGGGAAAAGTCATAAAGTGCAAGGTGCATGCTGTGCCCCAGCCAGAGGATGCCGTGTGTACGAGCCAGAGCACTGCCTCTAAACAGAAGTCTGTGTTATCTTGACAATACTGAGATCCCAGCAAGAGACAAGTCTCGTTTAACTGATCTGCAAGTAAATGCACAGGAATAGACCATTCTTGCCCCGCAGCCATTACAGTACATTTGCTGAGAGGGAAGCAGGAAGAGGATTCAGCCCATAGAGAACTGAGAGGAGATATGACTTTTCCCAAGTTGGAATAAAACCTGTGGCAGAGCCAAGACTTCAACCCCATTCCACCTTTCAGTGCTTAACCATCCCTTCTCCAAACATCCCTTTCTGGCTGTGCCTGCATAGCTGTCATGCTGAGGAGCATTAGGAACTGCCTCCGAAGTGACTTCAGTGCAGTTTCTCTCTTCCTCACCCCCGCACCCTCTCTCATTAACTTGAAAGATCCTATTTATAAACCTGCTCAAGATTGCTTGTTCAGAAAGGAGGAGCAAAAACAGTCCGCACACAGACTAAGAGACTCAGCAGAGATGCAGGCAAGAGCTACTTCTCACTCAAAGGGTAATAACCAGATGGAACAAGTCAGCAGGAAGAGTGCCTGAAATGTCACAGAAATGAGATCAAGCAACGGCTAGAGCTGTGTGTCTGCAGGCAGAAGGGAGAAAATCACAGGATCACAGGAAACAGTAAGAAAGAAGGGCTGAGAGGAAGCAAAATATTTAAGTGGGTAAGCACATTGGGCTAAGTGGCCTTATAATCTCCCTAGACCACCACAGTTCCATTATGCATTTTTGACACTCTCTCCCAGCCTCTGTGACAGTGATGAACAGGAGGCCTATAAAGGTGGCTTGCTGCAAAAAGGTGTGCCAGGCTACTAACTGTGGAGTGACTTGTCATCTCTGTTGTTTAACATCTCACTCACCTCCCTGAATCTCACTGGGATGTTGTTTGTAGGCACAAAACTTGTTAAACTCAGGCTTGCCTGCAATTTCTGCAGCACCTGGTGATTTTGTGCTGGCAAGCTAGAGAACATGCTGATGACAATTTGAACCCCTGTGAGGGGAGAAGTGAGTACCTAAATAGCTGTCCTACATTGTATGGCATTATTTACAACAGTTTGACTTCCTGTATCTTTTCTCCTAACTGTAGTTTATGATAATGATCCAGACACAACCCAGCTATCTCTGCTCTTCTAGAGAAGCACAGCACTACTATGAAAGATCAGACAAGCTCATCTGCTATGAAGATAGAGGGAAAAAAGGCCAGTCCCTAAGTTTTATAAAAAGAATAAACAAAACTGCAGTAACCCGTTGGGAGTCACATTCATGGAGAGAAACAGAATCACATTGTTCAATAAATCAGAGGAGAACAAAGAGGTTCAATGACAACCCAAGACCAAAGCCATTTCTGCTAAGGAGCCTGCATCTGTGTACTGAACATAACCTCACCTCTTCCCCTTCCGGCTTAATAAGTGATTTCATGGAGCTCTTCGTGCCAGCATGCAGGCAATTCCCTAAGCTGCTTCTCTTCACTGGGCTTCTCACTAGAGGGCAAAGGATATGCTATACTGAGTGCTCTGCTCTGCTCTTTTGAGAATTCAAATTCTCAAAAGAGTTTTGAATTCTTCCTGTTACTTTCAGAAATACCAGGTTTGCTCTCCTTGACATCTATCCTCTTAGGTGCTTTGTCATCTGATACATTATGTTACTTTAAAAACCCAAATTTTTAAAGCTCACAATCTTACCAACGTGGAATCTCAATGTATTAAGTGACAGTTTACAGACTCAGAAAAGGACAAGCATTTCCATAAAATGCCCACGAGGTGTCAAAGGCAAGACACAACCACTGAAGAAAAGAGGTAGACTGAGGGAATGAGAGAATCAATAATTACGGTAACAAAAGTAATGTGATGTGCACAATTGTGACATTTTCAGTTTGAAGATTTCTATGATGGTGTACTGAACATACCAGAGTACTGGGACACTCTTACAGTAATACCAAATAAATTCTAAGAAGAAAGTCACTGATTTTGTGCTTGTTCTCTTTGCTGGAGAAAACCTGATACAGTTTGTGGTATCATCTGACATATACTACATATTTAAGAAGCTCTCTGCTGACATCAGAGAAAAAAAATTTCTTATCTAGAGCATGTCTCAGTCTCAGACACAGACAGAGGTGGGTTTAGAAATAAGCAGTGAAAATTGTCACAGGTCTAGAAAATCTGGTAAAGAAAAATTATTGAAGGAATTGCATTTACTGGGTTTAGGAAAAAGAAATTTGAGTAGGAACATAGGAAACTGTCTTCTAGCAGAGCTATAAAAAGGACAGGGATTAATTGTTCTCTGCTTCTGTGACAGGAGGGGTGTGCCACAAATAGTGGCCAGCTTTGTTTGCATAAACAAAGATTTTGGTTTAAGTATCAGAAGGAGATTTATTCTGAAAATAGGAAGAAAGAAGCAGTGGAACAGTCTTGAAGGCTGTGAAGTCCCTGTTTATGGAGTCCCTTAAACACAAAGCTTTGTCAGTCGGTGATGGTGTTGGCATGTTTACTTTTTAATAAGGAAGGGGCCTCTGAGGTACTTCCAGCCCCATATTTCTGTGATTTGTACTAAGTCTGCAGTCCTAGCAGAGCAAGGCTACAAGATGTAATCTCATTATACAAATAAACAGAAATCTCCATTGTGTTCCCAACAACCAAACCTGGAAAAGGAAACAGACAGTTTGGTGAAAACAAATGCCCGAGAATCTTTAAAGATTTATAGGTGCAATTTGACCCTGTAGCTCTCTTTAGGAATATCTGTGAAGAGTGTACTGGGTTGAGTAGGGTAAAGAGGGGGAAAGGACCCCTACTCCTTGAACTCAGTTTTTTGGCAGGACAAACCAGCTTATCCCGTGTATAAACAGGCAGCTTCAGGGCCAGCAGTGGGATCCAGCCTGTATCTCAGTGACTACACTCAAAATCTGCAAATAACAAAACTTCTAACAAAATTTTATTGATGGAAATATCCCGAGGTAGCTAAAGTGGTTCACAATTTCAAAGCTGGGATAGGAGAGAGGTTTGTGAAATAAAGATGTCTGTATCCCTTGTCCAAAATCAGAGGGGAAAGCTGAATAGCACACGGGTAAAAATACGTGAACTTTAAATTACATTATGAATAACCTATGGTGTAAGTACTACACATAAGGTTGCTGAGTATTTTTAAACAGCACCCATTGTGTTTAAGTTGAAGCATTAGATTTACTCAAGTGTAAGTTCTCTTAGTTAATAAAACTACGTATGATTTGGCACTGTATACATGAAAATCTAGTATGCTTGCTTTGCAAAAACTTCATTAGGTTTCTTTCTTCATCCCAAATAATTTAATGGTTGTACATTTTCTATAATCTCAGTGGTTTTGGTTTTGCCTTTATTTTTTGTTTTTGTTAAAAAAGGAGGTTTCTGTGTTGAACATAGAGGCTCCTAAACAGTGATAGATCATAAATGAAGATCCTACAAGCATACATGTACGAATTGAAACACTGTGAGCTTAACTCTGGAAGATGATAAGAACTGTGGCCCCAGTCCTGCAAACTGTATTTGTCCTGAGAATAGTCTGATTCAGCTCCGATCTAAGCACGGGGAAGGAGAGTAGTTCAATCAGGACCTGTTGGAGTAAAAAGAAGCAGTGCAGATTTGATCATAGCAATGAAATGCACTCCCTTATCTTTGATGCAGCTCCTCTGATGTATGCAAGGGTGAATGAAACTAGATCTGGATCTCTAAGGTCCTTTCTCCCTTTAGATTCCATCTTTCAACATTATCTCTTTCACTTGAAATAACATCAGTTAATTGAGTTAAGATACATATCACTGGTTTATGACAGAAAGAAGTCACACAGGTTTTGTAGAAATTACTTATCTTTGTGTTACATAACCTAATAAATATATATTATCCAAGAAGATTAAGCTTAGAGTATCTAAAAGTCCTGTCTAAAGTCCCAGTGGTGAAAAAAAGCAGGCTCTGTCATGCTGCCATTGTTAATGGCATGGAAGGATGGACTATTTAGCCAGGTTGGTGTGAATTGATGAGTCTCAATCCAGCTCACAAACAGGAGCCATGGCCGAGCCCTGCCACGAGCATCTCTGTCCCATGCTCCACTACACAGGGCAGAGAAGCACAAAACCTAATGGGAAACCCACAGAATAAACTGTTCCAGAGGTCAGATCCATCCTAAGGTCTAGATGTTTGTCACCACTTCTCTATCTATTAGAGCTTTGTTCAGTGTGGCCCAGAAATGAATAATGCAAAAGCCTATTTGAATCACATGGCCTCTGCTTGTTCTCAAGTTTCTTGGATGAACAGCAGTTTACTGCGATACTACAGCATCTACATCCTGTGCCTAGGACTGTTTTCCATCTCTTTCTTGCTTCAGAGTAGCAGGGCTTGGACCTCTGAAAAGGATTAATGGAAATGCTGAACAACATCAAGTCTAGAGCTCCTAGAGCTTAGAGAAATGGACACTTCCTGTTTCCTGCCTCTGTCATGCCAGCTGCATAGCCTGGATCTGAAAGCTGGTTAGCTTATCTCACTGGAGGTCAGCTCTTTGCAGTTAGTCCAAAAAAAAACCAATTTGGTGAAGAGCTATAGATGGTAATACAGAGCCATATATATATGATTACTCAGTAGTGCTTACTGTATGTTTACAGGAAATAGAAATTAAAAAATAGAGAAAACAGCTAACACAAGGCCATTACAGACTGCAAAATAAGAAGGAAACACACTGTTTTTCATGCACTTGCAATTCTCCGTTATTTGCTTTCCATGCTGTTCTCTGCTCCTTCCATAGTCTCTCAGTGTGTAAAATCATAATTGCATTGCATAACTTACAGTGCTGATGTCACTGTGGAATTTGGTGCTTGGCTGTTGGATTTATTTTTATTAGATGCAGTGATTAGAATCTAAGCAGTGATCATAGCTTTAAAACTTCTATGAATATGTACTTGTTTCCAATGGGATTTTCTTTGTACTTCTTAAATATTTGTTTGATTCCAAATGCTTATTGAAACTTGGAGGATGAAAGTGTATGGAGAAGCATCAGGAGGGGAGGTTTGAATCTTAAAAGCATAGTCAAATATCTTAAGGGCAGCAAATTTGTGCTGTAGGCAAGGTGCTTTGTTGCTTAGATTACTGACAACTGTAAAATACCTTCTAGAAGAAACATATGGTCTCAAAAGTAATGGTAGGGGGTTATGATGTGTTTTTTCATTGCACTGAACCAAAGCTAGCCCAAAGCCTGTGAGAGCTATTGCTGTTGAATTTACTGGGAACTGTGGAAAAGGGGCTCAAATTCCAGTGCCTGGATTCCCAAACACCAGGCCACTAGTGAAGGATCAGGAATCAGTGTCCACCTTTGCTTTACCTTTATGTGATGAAGAGGGGTCCCAGGAAGAGAAGCAAGGAAACTGCACTCTAAGTAAATCCATTTCTGTGCAACAGATTCATCTGCTTATGTGGTGAGGAACTGGAGGGTCCCACTGAGAGTAGTAGGCTAGGTCACATGAGAAGGGAAGCTTATTCTTCTGTATGTGTTTGATTTGCTTGGTTTGGAGGGGCTATATTAAATCCACACACCACAGGAATGACAGTCTTAAAAGACCTGAATTGCTCAGTAGGCTAAAATTAGTGTTCTTCATGTTTCGTTTTGGTGGTGCCTTTCCTTGACATACCTGACTCTACCTGCAGTTGTAGTTGTTCCAGGAAAGGAGTGCCTTTTTCTGGTTTAAGATAAGCCACTCCTGTACTAGGTTATAGGTACTACTTAGTGTTACCTTGCCTGGTCTCTTCAGTACTGTTTGCTCTCCTTTTTATGACCGACTTGTCTCTTCAGGTTGACAGTTTTTCTGTCTCAAGGTATCTGCCAGTGTAGTCCTTGGAAAACCTCTTATCATGAGAAAAGTAAAAAAAACTTTTTGAACATTTTCCAGCATGTGTTCACAGACACAAGGAGCAGGTACATCCTTGGGAGCTATCACCTCAGAGGCCACATTTCAAAATGTGTTCTGGCACACATTG
The DNA here is from genome assembly GCA_013397075.1 of Rhabdornis inornatus. Classification (NCBI taxonomy): domain Eukaryota; kingdom Metazoa; phylum Chordata; class Aves; order Passeriformes; family Rhabdornithidae; genus Rhabdornis; species Rhabdornis inornatus. The sequence continues at coordinate 96,790 of VWZS01003942.1, read as the reverse complement.
TTTGTTCAGAGAAGTCATACAGAAATACTTCTGACACATCTACGCCTTGTTTATCAGTTCAATGTCATTGAACGTTTTCTCTCATCCTTTCACCAGAATGAAAAAACCATAAGTGCACACAAAAGGGTCAATGTTTTTGAAAGGTCAGTAATTCCACATGAAATACAAACCTAAGGCTTAAGAAAAAAAAAATCTCCATTGAGCAATAAGGCACTTAGAGTTTGACTTTGTTACGCAAGAGAGAAACTTTCCAGCTGGCTGGCAGTGGCTCCAAAGGGTGTCCGTGTGGTTATTGATTAATTAAATCTATTGTTACTCACTTCTTTCATTAATCCAAGTGTTTTCTCTTCATTTGTGTCCCTGCATGACCCTGTTCTAAAGATTTGGAATCTGTCAGAGACAACTGCTTTGAATATCAAGTTGCTTATTTGAAATGCTAACTCTTCCTGTCTCAGAAATTTCTAGGTGTGGCATTTTAGACCTCAGGAGAATGAGAAAGCTACTTCAAGTAGAAGGTGTCTCCCGTCTCATGTTCAGGCCTGGAACTCTGTCATGTGTAATGCGTAACAGAGAGGAAGGGCACAAAAGGCTCTGCTGCTTTCTGTAGCATTGCACTCAGTTCCAGTGCTGAAACACAAACCTTAGCTGTTGTGTGAGGGACAGATGTATCTAGAGGGTTAGCACTTGCTGTTCAGGGTTCTAAATCTCTGGTGGAGTAGTGTGGAGGATGAGATTAGTAATATCAGCAAGCCAGCAGCACAGTTTTACTTCTATGCATACCCACCTTGGCTTCAGTGAAAATCTCTAAATAGCCTTATACCCACACAGTCCTCTGCTCGTGGTCCCAACAATCAAGGACCCTGAACAGTACTGCTGCCCCAGCAGTAGGAGGCTGTATCTAAAAGGCCAGAGAAAAGCCCAGCCCTTGCTAGGCCATGGAGTCCCCAGCATCTCTGTTTGCTGTACTGAGGGTACTTTGTGTGCTGGTCCCTGGCCCCACGCCACTGACTTGTGTCACACAGGAAGCTGAAGCCCTGCCAGCTGGGAGCTGCTTCTGGTCGCTATCTCCAGCCATCAGTGCTCGATTGGAGCCTGTTAACCAGGCTCCTGACCTGCCAGCCTTGCAGGTCCCAGGCATTTGCTTTCCCTTTCGAGCCCTTGAGATAGCAGAGTCTGTTCTACTGCAATGAACGTGTTTAGGAAATGCCAAGTCTAAATTAACTACTGCTGGGTACTGGGAATTTTTTGCTTGACTGGAAACATTTGCCAGAAAGTAGGATGGACTATGTCCATGCCTAAGAGCAGGGCAGACCTCTTTGATAAAACTCCCCCACAGAAGTAATTCTTTATCATAGCAATGACAAGTCACTCCTAGTTCCTTCCTGCTCTACACCAGTGTTATTTCCACTGAAATACAGGAGTCATTTGAAGGGGAAAGCTGCAGCTGTCACTCAAGTCAAGAGAGCACCACCTCCACCTTTCTGAAGGAGGGAGAGGAGACACTCCCAGTTCAGGACTATTTGGCTGCTTTACAGTTATGTTTGCTGAACATAAAAGAGACTTGGAAATTTCAGAGGCCTCTTTTAGGAAATCCTTTACAAGATCCTTTACTGGGTGGGTTTTACCTCAGCAATTCAACTAATTACAATCAGTCCCTCGATCCTGGAAGAACAGGGAAATTGTATCATGCACATTTCACAAAGGATTTACTTAAGCATTCTGCGTTTTAGTTCTTTGGTGCCTGCACTTAGTCCTTTTGCCTGTAATTTTGGCTGGCAATAACACTGATGCCTTCGAACTAGAGAAATGGGCTTCCTCTTCTGCAGAGCAACAACAATAGTGTCAGCTGGCAGGCTCATTTCTTGCAAAAATCACAGGCAAACAAAATATGCATAGGTTAATCTTCCAGTCCAGTAGGACAAAGCAGACATCTGTGCCCGGGGATGTCCATTTTCCCCCTGTGGCAGAGGGGGAGGGAGGGAGGTACCCAGAGATTACCTCGCTGATACGTGTAGAGCACCCTGGTTACAGCAGGGCTGCTAACAAACTCTGTGATCAACCTTCGTGCAACACGGTATCAGGAAGGCCACCTTCTTTCTCTAAAGCGTTTTTAAATTGGGCTTTTTAACTATTTCCTAGCCACAACAATGTGTTGGCCATTGTGAGAGTCCGTCCAGAGTCCATGCCAGAGAGGGGCTGGCACCACAGATGCAGAGGAGCAGCCGGGGGAGGAGCAGACCTGTTCAGCTTGTGTGCTACTTAGCCATATAAATGTCTTGAGCACTGAGAAAATTTGCAGCCAGTTTGTTGTAAACAAAATATTTCAGCATAATTGAAGTAATTAAACAGGAATGCTGCTTTTAACTAAACATCTGTTACCTTTTTCTGATTGAATTAAATAGTTATAAGCCTCTGAGGCTATTACTTTCTCTTTCTTTCTATCTTAAATCTCTTTTCCTGCTGTCTGTTTTATCAATCAGTGATTGTGCCTGAGGATTTTGCAGTGTCTCTCTTTGATCAGATTAGAAATGTTTGTGGTTTCTTGCTCTCTGAAGCCTTGCACACACAGGACAATCTTCCATGGCTATATCAGAAGAGCTTTTGTGTCAGCAGCTGCCCGCCCTTCTCTGCTGATGCACCACTGCTGCCCTAACCTCTATGGAGAGGACTGATCCTGGAAACATTTCATCCTGATATTAATAAGGCTGCCAGTAGAAGCAGACAATGCTTTGCCATCATACAGTGGTATCTAACACCCAGGGACAAAGACAGCCTTTTCCTGAATTGCAATGATGCCTCATCTGCTTTTGGAGTTGTGTTGAAGCAGTGTAAGGTGCTACGACCAAAGCAGGTGCAGACAAAACCATTTAACTCTGTTGATTGTTACTATCTTCCTCCTGAAGAGCCACCACAAGCAATGTCATGGGTGGTGATGTCTGAAATCTGCACGACCTGATCACAGATCATAGTAGGGATGATTCTTCCAGCCTTCTGTCTCTTCAGATCATTTTCTGTTGCTTTCTCATCATCTTATCCTCATCCACCTTCCATCTTTTCCTCTCTGCGCTCCTCAAATATTCTGTATTGGTGTTTTAGGTCACCTAAGTGAAGCTGGAAGAAAAACTGGTTATGAAAGAGCAACAGTGATAGTCAGCTTAGCAGCACAACTCCTGTGTACTCAACTCCACTAGGTTCCCTCGAATGTAAGTGCCTGGCCCCACCTGACCTGTGGCCCCAAGCAGACCTGCCTTTGTATTGGTTTAAATTTGCTGCAAATAGGTCACCCTATCTAAGAAAGGCTATAATAAAAGTATCCTAAACATTTTAATTTCTGAACTGGCAGTAATCTTGGAGAGTGCATGATAGAGCTTATAAATAACATTTTGAGTGCTTGTGATGTCACAAACCACAAGCGCGTCTGATTTGTGATTTATTACATCAGATCATGACTTGTTAATAGGCTTGTAGTTTGCAGCTTATTAACAGTCAGTACACCCACTATTATTCCTAAGCCATTCCAGTGTTATGCAGATACATAAATGATGCCTGGAACTGAAACAGTAAACAACCAATTAAAAGTTTAACCTCTTCCTTTCTGATTTCTTCCTATGTGATTAACTGAGGATACTGTTACATAAATTACAGTTGTGTCAAATAATGAAAAACTGGTGTTCTTTCATGCACCTGTGTATCACATTTACACTAAAAACACTTGTAGATCTTTTTAGTATTTATGCTCAAAAATAATTTCTCATTAAAACTGCATTTATTTGAAGACAGGTTCTTTTCTTCACTGCAAGAAGTTTTACTAGACTTCCTTGTTGTTTTACAAGACTTCCTAGAATAAAACAACAAAAGCCAATTTCTGGAATTTAATGAAAAAATAATTTTAATTCTTTTTGTAGTTCTTGACACTGCACACATATACACACAAATTGGTTTATCTAAACAACAGTTTGAAAAACCAGAGTTGGGCAATGTAATTAGAAAGGGAAAAGCTTGCTATTCAGATTAATTAAGCTAAGTAACATTCAATTTTTATGTCACATCTTTTTGGTAGAGGGGGTAATCTCATTTACTTTGACCTTGTTTTGGAAGAGGTCACAGTTAAGATTTAAATACAGGCCAATATAAACCCCAGGCATTAATGAATCTCGAATGTAATGATTTTAAGATTGGAAAAATTCTTTGTTCCACCCCCTACCTATACCACTGAGTTACAGGAATTGTTTGGTTTTGAATGGCCCAGTTGCAGAAAAAGGCACACACTTAAAAATCTGCAGAAAGAACTAAGCCATTTCAACCAGTCCTTGTTCAATTACATGCATTTTAAAATAAAGAAAATCCCACCCTGAGAAAAATGTGTGATTATATTCAGGTATCTCAAAACTGGTATATGCTGGTATCTAAGAGTGGACAAGGGAGTAACTGTATCATTCAGAAATGGCAAAATGGAAAATAATTTATGTTGTCCTCTCAACTGGGTATCAGTGGACCTGCCTGGTACATCAGCATGTGCTCTTTATCAAAGGTTACTGTAAAGCACTCCTAAACACATTGTTGTGATTCACTCCCTTGCTTTTAAAAAAATCCCTCAGGTGACTCTAAGACTGTAGGAGAATAAAAGTAATTACTAGTACTAATGTCCTGTACAATACCTGGGTCTATGCCTCATAGTTTCATAGTCTGTGGTCTTAAAAATGTAGTCCTCAGAACAGAAACTTGCTTTGTATTCTCACAGGGCAAAGTACCCTAACCCAGCTGGTGAAAGAAGATCAAACACTACATGTCAGTGTGATTTGCAAGACAGACACAAAGGAAACTTTTCTGTAGCCAACTGGTTCTTTCTAAACATTCATTTATATTAATTAAAAGATTTACAGTGTTAGTAGCCATTACTGGAACTGGAACTGAGTGCAGATAAGACAATTCAAGGTGCATGAGAAATCAGGTTTATTGAAGTCTTCTTTGTACAGATTTTGCATTAAATACCTAATCTTGTTCTTAAGTAGTGAGTTGGCTAGCTGAGGTGCACCAGTGGCCATGAAAGAGAAATCTAATGCACAGCCTGTCAGCAGTATATCTTCTAGTTGAGTTTACACACATCTGTAGGTGGCCTCAAAGCTGGGTTTTATTCACTGTGACCTGCTTTTAAATATGAGTGTCTCCAGACTCTTGCTGGGGTAGGTAGAGAGCTTAGTGGAGATCATGGGAGAGCCATATGCTTGCTGTCTCTGAAAAGAAGAGACACAAGGTGCCTTAGATTGAAGAAAACTGCTTATCTTTGTTCAAATTAAAAATATTTGTATACACTGCTAACAATCTAAGGTGTTTAGTCATCAAGGAAGAGGCCTTCAAAATACACAAATCAAATTATTATGCAAATAAATAATAATAAATAGGGAAAATAATAATAAACAGGGAAAAAAATTTAATGCCCCCTGAATATGGGGCACATCGGTGAAGAGAGTTCTGTTTGCAAGATTTTTTACGCATGACAGCTCAAATCCCATTTCCCTTTGATCAAAGTACCTACGCAACCCCTTGATACCAGGAATTGCAGCTCTAAGGAAAATATTGCAAAATCTTCCTGTATGAAACTACACAGATTTTTTTTCTGTCATCCAGTTCCTGGCACACTGCCACTGGAGCCTGCTGGAGGCTGACCAGGTACCTTCCACAAGTATCCAGTGTGGATCTTCCTGTGTCTTACTATATCTCTGGACATGTGGTAGCAGCTGCTGTCAGAACCTGGGCTAAATAAGAATGGCTAAATAAGCCTCTGCTGGGGTCTTTCTTATGTCTTATTTTGGATTTGGAAGAGTTAATAAATATACAGATTCGTTCTTCCTCCTCCATAATTAGATCCCAGAGGAAAAAATGTCATAAGCCTCAACTACATCCTTAATCTCCTGAACAATAGAAACTGTTTAAAAACCCAAAACAACTGTCTTCCTGGGAAGGGTGGATGCTCGCCAGTGATCCTTAGCTGGGTTTCTGGTGTGAGCCTTGCACAGGCTGGCTGGGGGCACTGAGGGGCTGCTTTTGGCTGCAGGGGCACCTGCTTACCTGGGCTCCTGCCAGGCAGGTGTTTGTGGCTCAAAAACTGGCAGGGTGCTCTGCAGCAATGTGGAAAGGTGTTGGGGAAGAGGGGGCCTGAGCAGGTGGGTAAGCAGCTTGCTCACTGCTGTAAGAAGTGGCTTCTTTCCAGCTGGGAGTGCTTTGGCAGAGGGATGGGGTGGACAGATGCTCTGCACTTGCCCAATATATCTTCTGGAGAGGTGCCTTCCCTCTCTGGGTCTGTCTTTCTCAGCTCCCCTGCACTAAAAATACTTCCCTGAAACGTGCCCTCCTGTGCACTCAGTTGTGCAGAGAGCCTGACCCTCAGCTCAGCTTGCAGAAAGTAGTCTTCTGGCATTTTCTGTGTACTTCAGGAAGGGCACAATCAGCTGCCCAGAACCATTATCAAAAGAATTGGGACATAGAATTGCACACATTAACCCAGCCTCTCCTCTCTTGCTCCTCCCTCTGACTCAACAAGTGGTGTAAGCTCCAAACAGCATCCTTATCCTACAAGTGTGTTTAATTTCCTTAACAAATTGAGGTATTAGGAATTTTAAACCCCAGATGTTTCTCAGAGTTATGTAAACCAAGAGGCACCCAGATGCTCACGTAAGAGCAGAGGGAAAATCCCTTTGGGAACATGTGCCTGGCCCATGGCTGCAATGGGCTGCCAAGCAGCGTTATTCAAACTGTGACATGCAACGGGCTGAGATAGCAAAAGCCCAAGGCAAGGAGAATGAGGTGAAGGTGTAAAGTGACACACTGTTCCTTTTCTTTTTCCCCAGGTGGGCCTTGGGAAAATTAGAATATACTACAGTTGTGCCTTCCAAATCAAGAGTCAAGTTCTCCTGTGCATGAACTCAGGCAGACACCAGAAACAGACCTACAAGACAACAAGTATCAAAAGAAAAAAGATGTAACAAAACAGGTAAATATTAACATTCACTGTTTCCCAGTGTACTGTACTCCATTTTCCACTCCTTTGTTTCACTCCCCTTTTGAGATAAAGAATTGTCATCTGGAAAAGAAGAAATTTCCTCTTGTTTTGTTGCATCAGGGCATATAGGGAGGTTTGAAAATGTTTAGGTATTTGAAAATTACTGTCTATTTTTAGAACTGTCACAAACACTGAGTCTGTTTCCTGGAGGTCTTTTATGGTGACCTTCAGATGTTGGCTATGAAGTCTTTGAATTCTTAGAGGAAGTAGCTGGGTCTTTCATTCCTTCCAACAGCTTATTTTGTCCTTTCAATTGAAGACATGTTAATGAACACACACTGTTATAAACAGCTGTTCCTGCCTCGTACTAGAGCTCATCTCCACCATAATAGCTCTGCTGAAAACAGAAAAATGATCTCCCGGTGTGGATTCAGTCCTGTGTGAACTTTTACTTTCCTTTTTTCTGCAAGGTTCTGTCCCTCATCCAGAATGGGCAGCCTGCCTCTGTCTACCCTGGGATGTCCTGTGTTGCAGGGATCAATGGCACGACCTACTCTTATCTTGTACTAGGAAATTATAGAGCTATCAAGAGCATGGAAAATACCTTTTCTCTCCCTCTACTCCCACCAGTCAACTGCAATCAGCACAAGCTTTACTGTAAATGCAGTGATAAGAGGAAAAAGCAGCAGCAGGAGACTTTCTGCTGGTGTGGCTTATTATTACTATCTGAGAAAATAAACTCCAAATGCAGTACTGAGGTTTGCTAGTAGCACCATTGCCCCTGTAGCTGTATCTTGTTTAGTGGAGACAAAAAATGAGATTGGAAACTGTGCAACCAGTGAGGCAGGATTTTATTAAATGCTGCAGCACCCTGAGGAGTGAAGGAACTAAGCTATAGGTACCTAATAAAAGCATTTGATAATGTTTTGAGGACATCCACATGCACACGGGGCCTTTCCAAGGGGACCTTCACAAAATTCTGCATGTCTCCTCTCATTCCATCTCACCTCTGTTGAGATACCAAGGAATCCATGGCTGGGATATCATCAGGCCTTTCTGGCTGAAAGGTACCAACTGTAATAGTGTCTGACTCATAGTCAGTCAATACTCAAATAGTTTCAGCCTACTGGCCTCCTGAAACTCTCAATATGTGCCAGATATAAGGAGCTCTTCATCATGCAGGTATCTCCAAAGAACCAAATTGAGGCCAGCATATCCTGGCATGTAGAGTACTAATCTGAGGCTGAGTCACCATTGAATCTCACCAGACCAGGTTTTGAATAAGGTCAGGGGATCAGTTGTTTATTGTCAGAATCCTCAAGCTCTCTGTCCCTACTTGCCAGGAAAGCTATTTAGCTTCCTGCCACTGTTTCAAAGTGTTATTTGTTCAAAGTGGCCTGTGCTTGATTTCCCCTTAATGCAGCTCCCTGAAGAGGAGGAAACACAGCCTCACCCTGGGCTAGGGCTAGGTGCCCTAGGTGTGTGACCTTTGCCATGCTAACCTGCCTTCATCTTGCCCGGCAGCATTAATTGCCTCTTAGGACAGCTTTGTCGCCAGCTCTGGGAGGTTGGGACAGACAGCTCATGCTTCCACTAGTTAGGAGCCAGTAATAGCCACTTTGGGTCCTGGGATGAGAGAAGGAGAGGCTGGTAATACCCCTGCTTCAGTGCCCCATTAGAGTGGAGGAATCCTCGAAATGTGGGTTAGTTTCGGCTGATCCCCCTCTCTCTGCAGCCCAGGCTCTTCCTCATTTTGCTTCAGCTCTGCACCAAACCCACGTGAGGAGGGCGTGATGCTATTTATTCTTGTTTCCTCCTTCTCTGAGATCCTATCAGAAACACCAGCCTGAGTCAGAGGCAGAGGCTGTGACTGAAATGAGAGGGAAAACTTGGAAATGCACAGATTTCAGCTAGTGTGGCTACCCCAGATCTTTGGAAAACTGGGCCTCAAAAATGTGTGAGATACTCAGCAAAACAGCAGCTAAAGAAAGACTATGTGAATTAGAAACTGCCTAGCAAGCAGCAAGAAAAGGAGTGACTGGCTTGTCGTAGGTAAGGAAGAGGACTCAGAGGAGTGTTGTAGCATGGGTGTTACATGACCTTCTACCCTCTTGCAATATCTGCTATTTTTGGACATTTGCTGAGAAGAATCCCTCCAAGTTCACTCCTCTGGTTTATTGGGTGGTGATAGCTGGGTTTTCCAGCACAAACAGAACTGTGCTACAGTGAGAGGTTTCCAGCAGTGATATTTTTCCACATGCATTTGGATGAAAAGTCATTTAAAAGCCTACTCTCTGCATTTGGCAGGTAGGGACAGGGTATAACAAACCAAAAACATGTGTCCAAATATTCCAGTCCCAAACACTTCGATCTAGCTGCTTACAACATGTTTCATTACATGTTAAGCTGCACAGATCTGGAAGGATCTGGAAATACTTTCCACATCCAGATCCAGCAAGAACCATGTCTTGGGCAGATTGCATTTTTATTGCCTTCATTGCTTCGCTGAGATGATATCCCAGTACTTAAGGTGAACTGTGTGAGTAATAATACTTCAGTAGAGTGGAGCCATTTACTTCTGCTCAAGTGAACTGGTGCTTAATGGTCTGTATAGTTATATGACCTCTGGTTGCAATCTGATCAGATAGCACAAACTAAATGCAGTGGATAGAAGCTCGGGATTTCGGGTATTGCCCAAAGTAGGGACAGCTGGTCAGCAGGTGGCAATCTTATGTCTGAAGCAGGAAAGGCCCACCACTGCTAGAAAAATTTGCTACCAGCCATGTCTTCAGTGAGCTGTGCAACTGAGAGATCTGGATGCTTCATGTACTGGTTCTAATCACATGCATTTATGTTTTTCTTTGTAGTCTGTTAACAGCACACCGTTGCTGTGTCCCAGATGTTATGACTTAGTTTCCATTCTGCCATGCCCTCTAGTTGCAGATCTGATAGGTTATATTCAGCCTCCTCCTTGGCCAGACAGCGGTACGGGTCCAGAAGTGCAGCCTTGCTATTTGCTGATAAAAAGCTGCTATGGAATGGGAGCACCTTGCAAATGTCAGCCATGTATTATCATGAACCAGATCTTCTGCTCAGGTGTGTAAGAGAAGGGCATCTCAGTCTTTGCAGACGTGAATGGCTCACTGACTCCACTGGCCTGGTTTGTCCGTGCAAGGTCAGTCAACTGTGGCACTTTGATCAACACCACCTTTAATACAACACTTCAGTTTAGGCATCTTTGCTCATGTAGTGCTACTTCAGAAATGTTTTCATTTGGGCCTTTTTATAATACACAGAAAAGAGTGGCACAAACCATTTCCAGAGCATCTGAGCTCATTTTCAGCCTGTCAAGTGGGAGAGAGGCCATGAAGCATAAGGAGAGTGGTTGGGACCAGGCAGGGAGTATGCAGCAATGGCAGCATTTGTGAAACATGTTGTCCTAACAACAGCAGTTTTCTCTAAGCCAAGATTTCCTGGGCTAACATCTTGAGGAATCCTTGGGTATGGCCTGTTACCTGAAAGGCACTTCATGCTCTTGTAAGGAGGGAGGAGGTGAGAAGAAAAATGATGCTGCTGCTTTTAATACGAATTTATCATTGAGGAGAGTAATTTGTTCCCAAACCTGGAGCCTGAAGCTCTGTCTTATCCCAGGGCATGGGAAAGAGGCAGGGCTGGAGCAGTTTCTAGGTGAACTGGGACCTTGCATCCGTGCATGTGAAGTGCTGCAGGAAAGGGGCAAGTGTTGGTGATAGCCAGTTCTTTCTTGTGGACTTTGCTGGGCCTATATAGTGGTCAAACTTCTTACAGACCTCAGAGTACCAGCCCCCAGTCTGCTAACAGTGCTTACATTACTTTCAGGGAAGCAAGGTAAGGGGCCTAAAACCAGGTGACCTGGGCATGGTTACACGACTGGTTTGTTGCAATACAAGCAGTTATACCAGAGCTCCCCAAATCCTTGCCCTTTCTCTTGGATTAGAGCAGTTTCAGTTGCCCATTTAGATCTCAGCCCCATAACCAAACAACTAATTTGGGCCTATTGCAAGTGAGATATGAACTATCAAGGATTAAAAGCCATTTTTCTCATCCTGCCAACAGTCATCAGCTGGAATTTGACAGCAAAGCACTGCTAGTCTGTGCTTCACCTAAGCTGGCAGCCTTCTTGCTGAAGTCAAGGTCACCAAGAGTAGTACGGTGAAGAGGCAATTAAAGCACACAGGAGCCACCCGGGCACTCACAGCAGGTTTGATTTCTCACTGCTTCTGCTGCCCAGTTTTCACAATGCACATCTACAGATTCAGGTTATAACCCCAGAAGTGTTGCAACAAGTTAGGGCTTGGAGCACATTTTGTCTGCAATGTTTGCACGGTCTGTCTCACGAGCAGCCAGGGCTGTCCCAGGCATGCCAGCAATGCAGGTGGGAATGGCTGGATGAAACCTCCAGGTGGCGAGCAGGACTTTAGCTCCCATCCCATTGTAACCTAAATGGTGTCAATCATAATCTCCCTGGAACCAAAACCTTCCTACCTACTCCTTGCTCGGCCACCTGCAGACTTTACCCAAGAGAGCTTGTGGTGATGCAGCAGTACAGATCAGTGGTGTGTGGGAAAGAAAGGGTGAGCATCGCAGCCATGCTGGCTCAGACAGCTGCTCACACCCTGCCCACCAAAGCAGTGATGTGCATTCAGAACCTGACCCAATTCCAGCCCCTGCTGGCTTCACAAGAAAAACACCATGGGGTTTTCAGGAAGCACTTGCACAACAGCCGATACCAGGTGAGCTGCAGGCTGAGACAGATGTGTCGTCAAAGCAGTGTTGCCACATGTGTTGCAAGGATGAGTGAAGCAGATTGGCATTTTGTGTCATACATGCCTAGAGGACCATTTTCTCTTTTCAAATGCAGTCAAAATTGAGGGGAGAAGGGCATAAGCATGACTGTGACTTTAAGACACCAGTTATGAGTGGGAATGTGTACCTGGCATAAAGTCAGTTCTTTCAGTAATGCTTATGTTGCTTTTATGCTTTTGTAGGAAACTCATCAGTGGATTAAGACCAAGAAAAGAAGGGCTATGACCTGATATTGTGAAACTACTGTTTTGGAAATTTTCCCTTCATATCTGATGTTTGCTCTACATCTACCCAGGAGCTCTGACCCATCTCTCATGAGCAACCTCTAATCACATGTGAGCACAAGTGGAGGACAGTATATTTTCTTTCACCAGAATGAAGAGGGAAAGCAATGGCAAACACAGCAACTGTTTGGAAAAGTCCTCTCTTTAATATAAACCAGATGTCTTCCACCCCAAGGAGCTTGTGTATGGCTCACAGTGGAATGGGAGTGCTGGGGTGGAAGAGAGGACTTGGAGTGGTGCACCTGGCTTGACCTGGTCATATATGCTCCTTGCAATGTTTGATGATTGTTGTTTCTCTCTGTAAGCCATTTGCTTTCCACCTACCTACTGTGTCAGTCCTCAGAAAAGCTTGCCTTGGAAAAAAAAATGCCAGGTCATCAGCCTGGTAAGTCAGGCTTCTTGTCTCCTCTCTCTTTCTGTTGACCTCATTTCCCAGAGAGAAGCACATTAGTCCCAGACCCACAGAGTCCACATCAGAAATCTCTGCTTTAGTTTCCCTGGATCCGGGAGTATCTAGAGAATTAGAAGAGGGAAATGAGAGCAGAAGATGGTGCAGGGAGGTATCAAAAGAGATGGACAGGAAAAATGAGATCAATGTGTGATCCCAGGCTACTGGATGGATGTGTGAAGGAAAGGAAGGAACAGGACTTTTAGAAAAGAGTTCTCACTGTAAGGCAACTAGATGAGAGGCATGGAAAATTTTACTAGAAAGGGGTCCAAGGCTAAAAGATGTCAAAAGGCTGCTAAGAGCAGGGAAACAAAACAGTATTCATCTCGGAAAATGTGAGGCATAGGGATAGCTGCAGCCCTAAGGAGAGGTTCTCATTTTTCCTTAGATGTCCCTTGTTTAGTTATGCTCTGTACCAGTACTTACAGCACAGCCCTGCTGATGCCACAACTTAACCCTGCAATGTTAGCAAGTGTCTGCAATGGCTGGTCCCAAACCATGTGAGTCAAGGTGCCACATGGCTTTCCTGCTTGGCCAGCACCCAAGAAGGAGCTGTAGCAGCTCCCCAGGTCCCATCCCCACCCCTGTCTGCCTGGAGGCCTCCCAGCGTCCTGGCCAGCTCGGCGTGGGGGCTGGGAGGACAGCAGTGCTGGTGTAACTGGTTTGGGCAGCATACCAGACCAGAGCCAGTGCCAGACAGCGCTGACCCGGCCGAAGGGCTGCTCCTCCAGCACCTCCGCGGGGCACGGCAGCAGCGGGGAACGGGGAACGGGGAGTGGGGAGCAGGGAGTGGGGAGAGGGGGGCTGGGAGCGGGGAGCAGCACCCCGCACTCCCCCAGTGCCTCTGCAGGGCACGGCAGCAGCAGGGAGTGGGGAGAAGGGAGCAGGGAGCTGGGAGCAGCAGCCCGCGCTCCTCGGCACCTCTGCAAGGCTGGGCTGGGCTGGGCCAGGCCGGCGAGGGGAGCAGGTTCCGCTGAGGAAGGGCCCATTGCTGGCACAGGGGCCGTAGGAAGCCAGCGTGGTGTCCAAGCGAGCAGGAAGGAGCAGGTGGCGGTGCCAGGCCCAGCTGTGGGTTGGGCCGGGTGAGCGAGGAGCACGGCAGAGCCTCAGGTCCGAGCTCTGCCAGGCCGAGCCAAGGCTGGAGGTGCTTCACATCAGCTCCAGCCACGTGTGCTCAGGGTCAGGGCACCCGACGTGCACAGGGTCAGGGCACTGCACCGCCCGGGGCACTCGCACTGCCGCGGCTGCTCTGCAGGGAGATTGTGTCCTTGCAGAAAAATGACTCTCAAGGTCCCTCTCTTCTGCTATCCCAAGTTGCCCTTGATGGTAATGGAAAAAGCCAAGGTGGGAGTCCTGTTCTGCAGCATTTTCTCCTTCAGCTCCAGAAGGCAAGTTGATGTTGCTGTAAATGCAGCAACACACTTCGCCACTGAGGCATTTCTGTGTGGCTGACAAAGATTTTGCCTGAATGTCACACAGAAGGCCAGAAATATGCCATCCTAGCCTTAACAGCTCTTTCTGTTCCTCCTGTTCTGAGGACTGGCATGAAATGATGAAAAGGGCATAAAGCAAGGACAGCTAGCCCCTGTCTTCTACCAGTCAGAGTCTTAGCTGGAGATTCCTGCTCTGGAGGTCATTAAGCCTCCTCGGAACAAGCAAAATATCCAGTCTTACATCTTGAGCTGAGACACAGTCCTCACTGTTATCAGACTAGAAAGGATGAAACTAGGCTGGATTATTTCCTTTCCTTTTTTGAATTTCTTTTGTCTTGAGGCCCTGATGGTGTGGACAGAATTAAGAAACTTACCTTGTGCTTCACTGAGAATTTTCACATGCTTCTTGCATCCTGGGAGCATACAAATTCCCATCCTCTTACCACAGATAGTATGTTTTTTTAAACCCCTGTTTTCTGCAGTGCATTCCAGTGAGAAATGTGTCCTGTAAGTGTTTTGTCTCAGATCATCCTGCCCTCCACAAAGGACTTGTGGAAAGAGAATTTATTCAGGCTAGGAATGTGTTTAACTATTCATTGCTGATTCTCCCATCAGGGGCTGTGAGCTGTGCTGGGGATTTTGTGCCTGGGATTTTCCACCAGCTCTGCCTATTCCAGCTTTTCAGCTGGGTGCATTTTCCCGCAAATATGTAGCCTCAGAAGTGCCATCTTCACTGCTTAGTCACTCAGGTAGAGAAAATAGTTCGAGCATGGTTCTCATGCTGCCTCCTTCCTACCAGGCACTTGGCTTTATCTTGCATTATAAGTGAGACTAAATCTTTTTGAAAATCTGTGTGTCAGCACTGAATTATTTATAGTCATGTCAAACATTCCTGAGTATATGGATAAAACCCAGGATAAAGTATCCTTGTGTGCCACTGATGACAAAAAAGTGTTGTGCTAGTCAGAGAGCCAGCCTTGATGTGATGCAAAGATGATTTTTGCATGCTGGGGGGGCAGGTGGGGGGGTGGTGTACTTGTTGTAGCAAAGTCAGTATGTTGTATTTTATGATTACCTTAATAATCACACAAATAATAATGTAATTTTCCCAGCAGCTGACTGGAGCAGCAGATAAAAACCTAGAATTATGTTTGTGAATTTGACTGGAGGAGATTGCAGACTGTTCCCAGGCCATGCTTGTTCTCTTCGCCAAAGCAAATTATTACTTAAATAGAAAGCCAGAGACACTATGCTGCAGCTGAAATATGACCCATTAGACATGCCTGAGAAACCACAATTAAAAACTTAAGAAATTCTAAATAATTTCCTCCAAATAAAACTAGGAGAGGTTTATGCAATTTTATTGCTGCATAAGTTATGAATCCAGATCTTGCTTTGTAGATGCTTATTTTCTTTATATGTTATTTGTCCTTATTTAAAGAATAACGCAGACCTTATACATCTATTTATATTTATATTGCATATAAAGTATGCAATAAAACATCATTATCTTGCTTGTTCTCTATTCATTTTCTATTTAAAAATCTTCCAGCAATTGGAGCATTCATCCTTATATTCAAAAACTTCTTGACATTGGTAACTGCCCTCTCCTGTTTCCAAAATAATTAAGATCTCCACATCTTTGCATTTTTTATTTCATTTCTGTCTTTATTCTGACATACATATTGACCAGCCCACTCTCACTGCCCTCCACTAAAGGAAATTGTGACTGACAGATCCTGTCTTCAGTTAGCGGAGGTTTCTCAACACGGGCATTTAGGAATTCTTTCTGGCTGCTTTGGTGCTCGGTGTATTGTTCACATGAATGGGCTGGACCATTGTCAAAGGAGTGGTTAAATCTCAGCCAGACCTGAGAGGGTTCAAGTGGGAAAGTAATAACAGCCTTTCACCTGTTTTGGTCTTCTCAGTCTTATCATAGCAGTATGTGCTTGCTTGGTCACTCCCTTTCGAAAAACAGTCGGTCTGCTGAAAAAATAAATCCTTTGGTTTGCTCTATATCTAGGCAAAACCAATCTTGATTCCAGGACTATAGAAATGTATGCTTTTCTTTCCACCCTTCAGCTAAGGAAGGGGGAAAACAAAAATTTAGGCAAATCCATCTATAACAGTGTAATATTTTACAAGTCTGTTTAATAGACAGCTACAGCAGTGAGGTGAAACTCTAACAAGTCACTGCTGCACTTTATGTTGTTTGTGCTCTGAAGGCTGTTCAACTTCTTCATTGTCCTGCAGAGTTTGCAGATTGGACTGTGATTTCTTGATGGGTTTAGTTCATGGGTATAAACTTATTTCCTGGTAATGCCTAGACAGGGTAGAAACCTCAAAAACATAAAGGAACCGTTGACATCCTCAATGTCCCGAGGGCTGAGGACAGATCACTGAAGGGAAAAGTTAAATAAAAGGTGGGAAAATCATAGTTACTGCTGTTGGTTCCTCAGCAAAGCTGTGTGACTTCTCACAATGGAGTGAATACTTGTCCCCAGGTTTATTTTCCCCTTTCTAAGGGGTAATGATGGTATCGATAACATGTATATGGATTATTCTGTATTAAAAATTGTTGCTGTCTTGTTAAGGTATACTATTTGGGAGTATACTGGATAATACACATCCAACTCATCACAGTTCTGGCCCTAGCATAATTTAAATTATGCTTGGAAAAAAATTTACAGCATAGTCTATTTAAATAGCTGAGAAAATAACTTCTCTGTGGTATGAATGGCATCTCCATTACTGAAGTATTTTTGTCATGGCTGTAGCAATACATGCATATGCTGGAAAACTTTCATTGTAGACATTCCCTGGAGAAACTAGGGTGTTCAGCTGGCTGAGAAGGTCACCAATGCATCTAACTCTCTCAGACACATTCAAAATCACTACCTAAAGTTTCCCTTTTGGAATAACAGCTTAACACATTTCGCCAAGTTCCCTCCCACCCCTGTGAGGCCTTGATGAACAATGTGGTGTCATCTTCCTTCCATCCCAAATCCAGCCTCCCTGTTGCTCACCCTGCCTTCAGCACTGCCTTTGACATATACCCCAGGCAGTAAAGCTGGCAGAGAAAGTGGAAGGGCAGGATGAGGTCTGTCAACAACGTTTTAAACTGGCAAATAGAGGGACATTTCCCTTTAGCGACAAGACCTGCACCTGTGATACAAATTAAGTGGAATATTTGCAGTGTCACACCAGTAGGTGTAAATTCCACTTGTTTTAAGATACACATAAATCCTAAACCTATTTTTTTCTTTCTTTTCTGCCTCTGGAGCTAATGTCTTTAACTCTCAAAGAGGAGACAGCTGATTGTTAGCTTCATATTCTCTTGATGTTCATTTTCTTTTTAAAAAAGCTTGCATATTATTCTAGATTAATTATATCTTTCTACAAATAAAATCACTGGAAGAGGTCCACCTCCCTACCCCCATTCTGCTCAGTTTCTTCCTTGATTTCTTTCAGATGTCTCTTCCCCAGTGAATACATCTGAATGTTACGTGGTGTTAATTAAGGATCTTAATTGCATATTTGTCTTTGCAAAGCCTGCCAGTGTGTACAGGCAACTGTGATTGATTGACAGCATGTGAAGAACAATGGAGAAGCCTTAACAAGGCTTGGCAAAGCAACACAATCCATGGAGAACATGCTCAGGGGAAGAGCTTCACACAAGGATTTCAGGGAAATCTATGCTTGGTGACTTTTATTTCCTTAATCAACGGCAGGAAACAGTTGAGCCCTGCTGCAGCTGGTGATAAAGTAGCTCCCCTAAAGCCCACTGTTAGATGAAATAACCACATGGCTTGAGGTAGAACAAGTTGTTCTGGAACACACACTTTTGTGGTTATTTCGGGAAGCCTTAAGAAACTGTGGTTCTTCTCAGCATTGACCTGGAGCTGGGATATTTTGGCTTTGGGCTCTGTAGTTGTGCCAGCACAAGGTGCTTGTGATGATGGTGCAGAGAGACTCCCCTCCCAGCTGAGATCCTGAGTAATTGACCCAATGCTATATAGGCCAGCCATCTGTTCTGCTGCCATCCCAAGGCAAAGCTAGAGCACACTGGAAGAGAAAAACTCTGGATTTACTTCAACTCGTGCAGAAAGTCTCCCACAGGCAGGGTGAGCTTCAGTTTCAACCACCTGTCCAGGATGTCAGGGGAAAAGTTCATCCCAGTTCTGTGTACCATCCACAGAGCTTGCCTGTCTCATATGCTGTGGTCATCTCTGGTACCACCAAATCTAAGTACCACACCCCTTCCCTTGAATCTTTGTCTGCTCCTCACATTCTTAAGAGGCTAAAAACTGCTGCAACCCCCTCTTTACAGGAGACAAGTGGAGGTACAGAGATGTCACCTGTAACCTTTTCAGTTTCCTAAGCAATTATGAGAAATTTTAGGGCAGAACCAGAAATTAAACCCAAGTTTCCCAATGGTATTTTTTTGGGAGTTACATCACGGCCTTCCAGCCCATGGAGCTAAGTATCACCTAGAAGAGGTAAAGTGTTTCAGGCAAATCTCTGAGAAATCACAGCAGTCTGGGATCTGTTACATTTGGAAACAGTAGCATAATGCAGCAGAAACTGCTTTCCCTCCATCTGTCCTGCTGGAATGCCATTTATGCAGGCAGATCGCTATGCCAAGGGGTCACGTTACAGCCCAGTTCTCTGCTAACCATGTTACTGCATGTTTTTGTCTCACCTGTGTACGCAAGTCCAATCCATGTTACAGCTCAGAGGACAAATTCCTTGCTGAAACAGAGTTTGACCTTATGTTTAGCAGCAGCAATGACCACTGTTGCAGCAGGACTCCCAGGTGTGGTCAGTTTTCTGTGCAGACAGATCTGCTCATACCAGTGAAGAAGCCCACCAGAGAGAGGTGTGCACTGTAAACCTCAGGGGCAGGAGGGTGTGATGATATCCCGACCTATAAAGGTCTGCACAGTTATTATTTTTTGCCTATTTTACCTCCTCCTCCCTGTCTTGCACTTGTCTCCTGAGTTGAGAAGCACAGAAGATCAGGTGTTTGGATGCTGGCAAAGCATGTGGGAGACCTGAAGTCACTATCTTTGCCTGCTGCAATCCTTTGCATTTGAGCTGGATGAACCACTATGGGTTTATCTGCACCAGGTGAAGTAAGTGCCTGGCACGGTCTGCCTTCCTGTAGGCAGCAGTCAGATAAATTCACCCAGGAGAGCATGGCATGACTGTCTCCTGATCAATTTAGAGCCTGTAACTCAAAGAGGTTGCCTGGGCTGCAGGGACGGCCCAGCTGCTGAGGAAAGCAGCTGGTGAACCCCTGTGGTTTACAACCCTCACCGTTAAGGTGAATTAGCACCAACATAGGAAACTTTAAATGAAAAATGGGCACGTTGGATCCCTCTATATGTCTGTCTAGTCTAGTATCCTCTCCTTGTCAGTGACTGACAGCAGATGTTTAGAGAAAACTCTATGACAAAGACAAGCAAGTATTGGTAATTGTCTGGTGTACTTGCAAACTGTGGGTTCTTGAAAGCTTCCTGAAATCTTGCTGTTTAATAGCACTTAATAGATCTGTTTGCAACTTCATAAAATCATTTTTTGAAATCTATTTTAGGCATCCATAGCACTGCTGGCAGCAAGCTCCAGGATTTAATTACCCATTTGATGAAGGTTTTCCTTTTGTTAGCCTTGAGTCTGCCACCTCATAACTTAATTTTATGCTGTTTCTTCTGTATAATCCTGCCATGTGACCAAACTGCGTGCAAGTCACCCCTACTTCTCAGGCTGGTGTCTTGTCTATAGCTGCATGCCTGTGAAACTGTTGTGGTTATGCTGTGGCTATGTATGTGATTATGTTATGTGGCATATGTGTCAAGCGGAGGTTGTTTTTCACTTAACCAAGCCCATACAAATATAACTCTCAATTTTAAATTCCATTACAATAACCTGAATAGGTCTGCCAAGGATTAAACTCTTCTCTCTTCTTGGAAGTGAAAGCTTTGCCAACGTAAAGCACTGATATATCACAGAATCACAGAATGTGCTGAGTTAGAAGGAACTCATCAGGATCATTGGGTTCAACACCTGACCCTGCACAGGACACCCCAAGTGTCACCATGTGCCTGAGAGCATTTTCCAAGTGCTTCCTGAGCTCTGGAAGATTTGGTGCTGTGACCATTTCCCTAGGGAGCCTGTTCCAGTGCCCAACGATGCTCTGGGGGAAGAACATTTTTGTAATAAACAACCTAAACCTCCCCTGACACAACTTCAGGCCGTACCCTAGGGTCCTGTCACTGGTCCCCACAGAAAAGAGATCAATGTCTGTCCCTCCTCTTCCCTTTGCAAGGAAGTTGTAGAAAGCAGGCATAGTCAAAGAAGCTTCTCTTTCAGCCACAGCTTTGTGCAAACACTTTTACAGCACCAGTGAGTTTTACCAGGGAAGTGTCTCTCTGTGGAGGTGGTGTGTGTCAAGGCTGTGCTTCGTACCAGCCTGTAACTCACCAGCAGAAAACAGGGCTTTGCTGCAAGAGTGGTGCAGCAAGGCATCTCACCCTTCTTTGCCACCAGACCCATCCGTAGGCCAACAGAAATCTTTGGTAATCCAGCCTTTGGGGTTAAACCAGCCTGATGGGGTGCAAAGCTGTCCCTCAAGACACATGAAAGAAAAAGCAAAAATATCTTCATGAGGTCTAAAGATCCTCCCCACTCAACACCTGTACAAATGGCACAAAGTTCATGAAGACCT
The DNA here is from genome assembly GCA_013397075.1 of Rhabdornis inornatus. Lineage (NCBI taxonomy): Eukaryota > Metazoa > Chordata > Aves > Passeriformes > Rhabdornithidae > Rhabdornis > Rhabdornis inornatus. The sequence goes on along the minus strand of VWZS01003942.1, from coordinate 76,053 downwards.
GTGCCTGTGATTTGCTTAAAAGGCCATGTCCCCAGTACCATGCCTGAAAGCCTGATAGAAGACTTGATTTCTCAGGAACCCTTGAGTTTCTATTAAAAGAAGTGAGAGAGATTGTGAGTTCCGCTCATTTGAAATTCAAGTCATTCATGTGGGAATCCAAATATGGAGTTGAACTTTCATCTTATGATATATTGGCCTTTGTCTTGGGCTGTAGTAAAGCAAATATGATAAGCTAACAAGCATATTATTTTCAGCTACTTTCTAAATGTTACAGCACCAAAGAACCAAGCAGAATTACTGAAGGGTCAAAGGCATAGATTAGAAACATCATTAAGAAAACGAAAGAATTACTGATAAGTTTTAGTGTCTTTGTTTTATTACTTCCCTGTCTCAGCCAGGTCTGCAAACACACTGATTCACATCTAATTGAACAACATCTTCATTGTGAAACCTGCCATTCTTAGCTCCAGGAAAGAAAATATCTTTAAAAACACTGCCCCCGCTTTCTAGCATTGTACAGACAAAGAATTACAGCTCATCTGCCATAGGATATACTCTACAAGTGGCATCATCTCCCTTAAGTCTCGTTTTCTCCATCATATAGGGTGTGACAAGTAGCAGTCTGGGGACCTGTGCACTGTGTGTGCCTCTGTGCAAAGGGCTCCTTCCTCCCTCATCCTTCATGCCCCTCAATGCCTCAGTCATCACCAGCAGCCTCTGGGCCGGTGTCCCAAAGCCACAGAGTGGAGCAAGGCAGGCCATGAAGGAGGTGTGTGAGGGTGACCTTCACTTCGAGTCACCAAAGCCCTGCCCACACTCCAGGCTGTGCACAAGCAAATGTGTCCCACTTCCCTGAAAGCAGCACTCTATGAAGCACCTTCTGCTTCCACTGGCCATGGGCTGCAACATTCACCACCTGTGATCTGGTCTGTATATATTTGATTGCTCCCACAGAAATAAAAAAGATTAGCTGGCTCTGTAGAGCATTGGCCTACATTTCACTATTTTGCTCGTGAAGCTGAGCTGGATAGGAATGTGAAAAAAAGAGCTTGTGAATGCCTAGTGCTGACACAGTTATCTCAGCCAAATAAAAATAAGAATGCTTGTCTCAATAACTAGTTTCCTTCTGAGGTGCTCTTCTCTCTGGCTTTCACTGCTACAGTGGCGAGCCCCACCTCACGCAGATCATACAGTGCAGAGATGATAAGGGTGCACAGTCCAGCCTAGCTGTGGCTCCAGCTGTGTGCTGCTGGCGCCTGCTCTCTCCAGGCAGTAGTCTGGTGTCCTTGGTGCAGCTCCTAGGAGAGGCACACATCTAGTGCAAAGTTTAGGATTGAGGAGAACACATGAGAGGCTTCTGACCAGCCTCTGATTCAGGATACTGCATCCACGTGCTCAAGGGTGCATTCACCTCAGCTTATTTCAATTCCAGCATACGAGCACGGTGCTGTTGAAGGTGAGGGGCTTGGAGGAGAGTGGATGGTCCTTTAGGTCCGACGGCAGATGCAGGCATGCATGCAGGATGCCCCAGAGTTTGTCATACGTTCTGTGTCTGCCTCAGGCCGTGGGAGATTTCACAGCTCTAGTGTCACATAAAGTTCGCCACAGTGATCTAAATTGATGTAACCAAGCTAAAAGTGACACTTCAGTACAGATAAGCCCTTAGTGTTTGAGTTCATTATTTACAGTAGATCAGCCTGTGTGAGTCACTGCATCTGACCTGAACAGCCCATTCCACTACCTGGGTAAGGACGTGTATGTTACCGTCATTTTTTGCCATTTTCAAACTTCTCGTGAAGTCAAGGATGATAGAAGGAGGATGGAAACCTCTCTGGACCAATGAAGCCTTCTCTCCTGCTCTGTGTTTTGACCTTTGGTTATTTTACTTTCATCCAAAATTGCTGACAGCCATTTCCTCCCAGTCTGTGCCCTACAGATTATGAAAAGCTAATGGGAAAAGCTAAAACTCATTTGCTCAGAAAGAATAATTCCAATTTTTTCCTGTGGCAAATGAGAAAATTAGGCAAACAAATGCATTTGTCATAGACTCAGTTGAATACACTGTTTTATTTGGCTTTGTGTAAGGGTAGTGTAAGAAGGGCCTGGGCATAGGTGTCTGACAGGTTAATAACTTGAACTTTGTTTCTACAGGGCTTTTCAGAGCACTATAGCTTTCCAGATGGAGGACTGGCAGCTTGAGGATAGGTCTAGGGTCAAGGGGTCCTGGCAGTAGAAAGGCAGGATGGGTGGGTGTTTATGAATGTTGCAAGACAAGATCATTTCTGTAGACCTTGGCCTGACAACTGTGCCCAGCTCTGCTTTGGCCAGATGGGTCCATGAGTTGTGGTCCAAACACACTCTCACTATAATTTGAGTGAGTGTTGATTTGTGAGTGTTGTCTCCAGTGCTCTGGTACACATCTGTCCATTATGGGCAAGGCCAAGTCACTTTTCCCATCTCTTGCTTTCAGCCTTAGGAAAAGATAAGAAATAGTGTCTCTTGTCCATAGTATTGTGTTAAGATCTAGCACTGGAAAACTGCTCCCTGAGCATTACTGATGATCCCAGAATGCTGAGACAGTGCAGCACAGTGAGGGTGGTCTTATATCTGAGACTTAAATAAGTCCTGAATTAAGACTGAAATATTTAAGAGTGAATTACCTACCCTAGAGAGGCTACTCTCCATTTTTCTGTCTTGCTCATTTTTATGCTTTATTCCACTGTGTGTCTGCATCTCTCTGCACTGCCCAGCCTCATGCTGCCATTTGGGTGAGGGAATAGAAAAGGCTTAATTTGTGACTTATATATGAAGAAACCTTGAAGCTGCCCACCAGATCCTCCTTTTGGTTCCTGTGGTGTGCCTGAGGCTGGGACCACCCTCCAAAACTTGCAGGCTTCGCTGACACATTGAGATGAAAAAAAGGACTCACCCTGTGTCCTCCAGAACGTAGGCACAGCAGTGAAAATAAGAGAGAGGTATTTGAGGTTAGGAGAAATTTGCATTCATTCTGGTGTAATAATTTCAGCCCCCTTGGAAAAATATCAGTGTTCCCCCTTTAGGTTTCTTAAACTGCCTATAGACTAAAGTTGCATCCCCAAGAAGGCAAGGACTATGACTTTGCACAGGAAGGCATGTCAGTCAGAGGGAAAAATATTATAAAAGAGTAGTTTTCTAAAAGCAAAATTGATTTCAATAGAAAACGTGTATCCAGCAAAATGCCTGGAAAATTTGACTGCAGCAAATACCTGACTTCATGTTTCAGCCAAAGATAAACTATCAGGCAGACTGAAGAAGTAATGGAATGAAATTATGCTGTCTGTGTTGTGCTGGAAGGGCATAATAAATGATCTCTAGACCGCAGTCACAAAGGACTGTGGCATTTTCATGAATTTCTGCACAGTGTTGCTTGGAGCCAGACAAGACAACCACTATCTTGCTCTTCCCATCTTGCCTCTCCTGTTCAGGTCTGTTGCAAAGCCTGATGTGGAAACGGTAGAAAAAGAGTGCTAGATCTGCAGAGAACAACTCCTGCAGTGGTAGAATGACAGTGGAGAGAAAAGCTTCTTCCCTGAGCACTTGTGTATGTCTGGCCTCTCCCACTTCTGCTGCTGACACTTCTTTTAGGTAATCCCATACAAGACCCTTCTCTCTCTTGAATAGCTTCTTTACAAAAGAAAATGGAGGGGAAAAGTCATCTGAGCGAACTAGAGGCATGAATTTTAAATAGGTGAGTCAACTGCATTAAAGTGGACATCTTTAATAAGGGTGGGCTAAATCAAATGTTCTTCTTAAGCTAAAATGCCCACATATGGCTTTAGTGTGATTTAAATAAGTTTTTAAAGTTTCATCACTTGCAAAGTTCATTCAAATTAGGTTTCTGGAGCATTTCCATGTAGGTAAACCCACAGTTTCTCCCACTGATGAAATGGGGGCTTCCCTGCCTGAGAAGGGTGCTGCTGCCAGACCCAGTTCCCCAATACCTAGAAAGCACTTTGCTCTGCTGGAGGCATGGGGCCAGACGTGCCCTCTCTCCTAAGTGCAGCAGACACAGGCTCTGGGCAGCTGCTTGTGGCTCTGTGCAAGGCTCCCAGCTGCAGCCTCTCCAGACACCTGCCAGCTGGCAAGGACAGTGCTGTCACCTGCACGAAGCCATCTCTGAGGTGGCAAAACACTGGCTCTGCTCTTCCTTCTGCCACCAGCTCCCCATGTCCCACCTGCACCTACCAGAAACTGGGCCAGAACAATGGATGTGCATTTACTCCGTAGTGTACTTGGAAGTCAAGGGGGGAGAAGGGGATTTGCAGGCCTGATCAGTGCCTGATACGGGTGACTTCCATGTGCCATTTCACTAGGGGAACTCAATGGTAACAGATTCCTGGAAACCTGATCCCTGAGATAGATGTGGAAGAACTGAGACAGCAGTATCTGTCCAGTGCTTCAGACTGCCAGTTCAGAGGCGGGTCAAAGCCTCCCTGACCTGAACAGGGCTGTCAGTATAAAGACAGCTGCTCTCACTCATAGGCACCCAGTGGGCCTAAGTGGAGGCAAAAGTTACATTAAACAGCCACACTGCTTTCAGAGTCACATGAGCACTACTGACATGCATTTTCCAAGAGACTGATGACATTTAAAGCTCTTTGAGTAAACTATTTGCTTTACATTTCTAACAGGATATTTATCCCACTGCTTGCCATGGGCATGAAGCACACTGATCAGCCTTCCCAATGACCAAATGTTTGCCATCTCAAAAACATTCTGGAGAATAAAATACACATCTTTATTGTACAGTTCTGCCTCATTAATAATGCCGGGACAGATTCTCTTACAAAGGTATCAGGTTTAAGAGAGCAGCCATCTTATAACCACGCCATCCTATTTCCAGATGGCATTTTGAACACAATATAGACCAGGGACTTTGCTATCTAATCCATTATGCAATTAATTAGCACTTATAAATTAAGTATGTGCCTAGCAGAATGTGTCCTTCCATGTGGCAAGCCTCGTGCAGCAAGGACAGACTGCGAATTAGTGAGTCATCACAGGTGACACAAAGGCCACCTCAGCCAGTCATTTCACCAGAAAAATGCGAGGCAATTCCCATGTGCTAGGAGGCTGCATCTGAAGAAGGAGAAAGATTCTCTTTGTGCACTTTTGTGCTGTAGGCTGAGTTTGTTTTCTGGTGGTGGTGACATATGGGTGCTCGAATAGCAGCGTGCCAGCAAGAAAGAGTACCTCCCTTATCAGGTGAATTGTGTGTCCACTGAGGTTTATGGCTCACCTGTAACTGCACACCCCGTGGGAAGGCTGGTCTGTGGGCACCCTGACACTAATGGTGACTTACTCAACCAGACCAGGGACAGCTTTGAACCCTCTTGCTGGGCCGTGGTGAAACGCACCAGTGACAGCACAGTGCTGGCTCTTTCTGTGCAGTGTGTGGCTGTGGTGACACCTCCCTCACCCCTGCACCCCTGCTGGCCTCTAAAGCTCACCCAGGTGAACTCCCAGGGGCTGCAGTCACACCATTGGGCTGGAGGGTGAGGTGCAAGGAGCCGGATACAAACTGTTTCTCCAAAGCCAGCCACAGATTACGCTGGGGACTATGCCCAGTTTACTTAGCTGCCAGTGTACTCCCTGGTTTGGGAAATCCCTAGGTGGCAGACTCCTGGCACCTGGGAGGTCACACTGGTCATTGTGTACTTGCCCTGTTCTTAGGCTTTTTTTTCCTAAATATTTGGTACTTTTAGGAAAGTACCAAATATTTAGGTAGAATACACACTGGATTAAATGGACCTTTGTTGTGTTCCAGGTGTTGCCAGTCTTATGTGCTTATAGTCACCAAAACTAGCTTGTAACAAAACTGATTAGCTAAGACCATTTTGGTAAGGAGTGTTCATTTGTGAAGTGCTTTGAATATCAGGCAATGGTAGCTAATATTTGATTACCAATAGTGACTGCTATTGCAAAAGGAAAAGGGTGGGGAGAAAAATGAATTTCTATTCAGTTCCTGGTCCTGGTTGCCTGGGGAATTCTTTTAACATGCAGAAGAACAGATTTGCATGTTGGTATTTTGGGGATGTTTCCTGTGAGAGAAAAAGTGCAACTCAAAACTAGCTGACGTGGAGGTCCTGTCATAATTATATTCTCTAAGGGTTTGTATTATTCAGCTGATAAATAGGGTTTAAATAAGGGAAAAACAAAGGTATCACCTTATGCTGATAACAGCAGCATCACAGCACATGACCTGTCCTGTTGTTAGGGCAGACACAGTGGAGCTGTTTGCTCATGGTGTTCACTTGCCTGTGGCCGTCACTTGTGGCATCTTATTTAGCCAGGATTGAGAGTTTCTGAGAAACGCCTGAATCAATCCGTGGGCACCAGAGACACAAGTGCCCAGGTCCTTGTCACTATGTTGCAGGATGAATTCACTTTGACACAGTTCTAATACAAATGACCGTGTCAAACATGTCCTGGCTATCTGAGCACAAAGGCAAAGCAAATTTCTCAAGGTATACAAGCATCTAAAAACACACACTGAGGCTCATCCAGCTTTTTGAATCATTCACACAGGTCAGGTTCTTAACTCCTACTAATTATAATACAAAATTATATGAGAATTATAACGAGAAAAGTGCTTTTTAAACACCTATTGGATGTGTCTGCCTCCTTTGGCCTCCATGATGCCTCTCAGGCTGTTTATTGTGCTGCGGTCCACAGGACTGACTAAAAGAGAAAAGAGAATTTCAGACTCCAACGTGGTTACCACAGCACCAAAATCACATGAGGGAAATTAAGGCAGACAGCTTCCATCGCAGCTGCATGATATCTTTGGTCATAACAACTGGATGTTCAGGACTGTAGAGGGATTCTCCAGTGAAAATGTGTTTGTTTTTTCATGTCATCTGTCACCTCAAGTGAGAGTGCAGTATTGGTCACTGCAGGATGTCACAGTGGAACCAGACAATCCGAGCCAAATCAAAGTCCACCAAGAAGCCGACAGTGGGCAGCAAGCTCTCCGGTTTGCAGAGCCAACCTCCTTCAGCTGGTAAGAAGTTTTAGTGTGGACAATGCTGGAATTATCTTTAAAATTACCACATATATCTGTGAATATCTTCAGGCAAAAGACCTCCCATGAGGAGAAGGAGAAAGGCCTCTGGCAGGCATTGTAAATCATGTACCATCCCACTGATGTTTAGGAACAAGTAGAATCTTAATTTATCATTCCCATTGCCAGCTCCTGTGTGGTGCTGTTTAGATAAGTCTTGCTCCTGATGGCTAAAATTAGAAATGTTTTTCCACTCTGATTTTGTTTTTCTTCTCAGAAATTTTGTTTTTCTTCTCAGAAATTTTGTTTTTCTTTTAGAGAAGTCCTCAGAATAGTTTTGGAGTTTATTTAGTCCTTGTTCATTGACTTGGTTTCCTGCTGGATATCCTGGGCTGGCTGGCACTGGAGACAGCAGAGCTCTAAGTGGAGCAGAGAAGCAGACTGGTGCCCAAATACAACCTTCATCAGAAACCCCATACAGGGCTGATGGTCAGGGCCAAGCAGAGAACGAAGTCCTGTGATCTTACTGCCTGAACAGAAAAGTGCTGGCAGCCTGTTGTGATGGTGCACAGTGCTTTTATATCCAAGAGGAGCCAAATGGAAACAATTTTTTTTGGACCAGCAGGGGTGAAGCTGTATCAGTGCCTGACACTTGCAGCTACTGGCTGCATCAAGAGCTCATGTATCTGCTGCCTGAGGTTAGCGGCTGCATACCAAGAAGCTGGCTACTGCTCCAATAAGGTTCCAGGTGCCCATTATCACAAAACACATGTGCTCTTGACAGCTTCATAGCTAGTTCCTGGCTAATGTGGCTTCTCTGTGTAGTGATCATTTCCAGATGTCCCAAGGAAAACTGGGTAGATTTCATGCAAGACAGTATTTTTATATTATTTTCTGTGAGATCAGAGTAATTTTTTTTCCATATCAGCCAAAAAGCAAAATTCTGGCAATATGATGTGGCTTCTACTGCCTTCCCAAGTTGCCTTTGTCTCCATCAAAACAGTGTTGGTAGCTGGCAGGTTTCACTGTAGCCATCACCAGAACTCTATACTGTCTACTAGAATTATTTATCCCAGTTATCAAATACCAGGCACACATCACATTGTCTCTATTGCATCCCACTTTTCAGTCTTCATCCACTATCCAGTCCACCCCAAAAACCTTCCTTTGTTCTGCACATAGTCACTAGTTCCACATGAAGTGAATCTTCTTTTTCTAATCACTGACCATTTAGGCCTTCTCCCACCAGGACTGGTCAAAAGCCTGCATCAGCTGGTCATTGTGGCAGGGAGAGGTGGCTCAGCTCACGTAAGTTAAACCAAATCAGGACTGAAATGGTTCATTGATATATAAAGAACAATTATTTGACAACCCATGAACTATACATTCAGGGTCTATGTCACCAATACAGCAGTTCAAACACTAGGTTAGACACTTAGAAAACACTTATAAATTCCTGCTGGTTCCTAAACACACTTTTGTAACTAACCCCCAGACACATGGGCACCAACCCGTCTCTCACTGCCATGGGGGTCACTTCTGGGAGCACAGGCCCCCGCAATTATGTCCTGCTCCCACTGGAGTTGTGGCCACTCCAGCTCTGGAGGTGCCCACACTGCTCCCTAAAATCAGCTAATGAACCTGCTGGCAGGAAGGGTCACCAGCAGGTCACACCTGAGTCCTGCACCCCACGGGGTCAGGTCGTGTGCTGGGTGCCTGCTGCTGGTGGTGTCGCACGGACAAGGAGCTGCTGCATCTGACCTCAACAGAGGCTGTGATGTGCCAGACTGGATTCTGACAGTCTGAGGCCTCTCCCTGTTCTGTTACTGGTTTTTATTTTTCTTTTATACAGTCTTTCCAACCAACTCATTCTTTGTCATCCCCTGGTTATCATTTAATCCACCTGACAGATGCCATCCTCTTTAGCATGATCAGCTGAGGTCTGGTACTTGTTTTCCTCTTCAGCAAAACAAGTTTGGGGCAAATGCCTCAGACACTTCTGGGTTTTCCATCCATCCATACATTTACATGTTTTATCGGCTGTTGTCTTACACCTCATTTTGCCAAGGGTGAGCTGTGGAAGCACCCCAACATAACTAAAACTGATATTAAGGAAAAGAATAGTGTCCACATGTCTGAATTTGGGGGGAGGTTATTTCTACATATATTTACTTTCTCAGGGCCTACCCATTTATGAATCCTTGATCTTAGTTACCTCACCTTGCACAGCTATATGTAGTTAATGTGTTTAAATTGTGCAGTTATTGTGCTCAGAGAACCAACTGCATGTGTCTGTAAATCTAATAGCTAGTGACCCCCAACTTGAAGAGGGATAAGGAGAGGAAGGAGGAAAACTTGAAAGATAGTTTTGTCCAGGGAGACAACATACCCTGCTTGAGCCAGTGTTATGTGTAGCAGCCCCTGAGTGGGTATTTTTATTCCTGAGCCTCCCAGGCAGAAACTGGAGGACAATCCCAAGGCAGCGTCCTGCAAGACCAAAAAAGCTGGCATGGGGACCAAACACTGGCACATGCTTTTCTGGGACCCTGAGGGCAGTTCTTGAGGGTCACTACTCTCCCCCTCAAGGCACCCACAGGACTATAAAATGCCTGTTTGTCACCTGGCATCTTGATGGCAGTCTGAGGGCTGCTGTTCAGTTCCTCATCCTCTCTCACCTGTTGTGTGTCATGCAGGCTTGGTGCCAAGCAGTGAAGCAGCTGCCCTTTTCCAGCTCCTGGGCATGCCAGTCTGAGCAGGCCCATCCCCATCGGTTTGCAGTGGCAGCCCATGGAATACTAACGACTTGAGGCTATTTTGCACACTTCTGTCACCTTACAACTTGCACTTGGTTCCACAGCCTGAGCTGCTCTCTGCCCTGGCATGCCTCTCTCCTGCTGCTCATCACAGCATCACTCACAGCCACCTTCAGAGATGTTTCTAGATCACACATTGCCCAAAGTCTCTGTGCGTGATCATCAGCAGCACAGTCTCCTTTCCCCCCCAAAATGGGACTAAGGGGCAGAAATCAAGCCAGACAAATCCTTACTTTGCTTTGCTCTGCACTGGCCGTTTCTCTTTTGCTGCTACATTAGAAATAATTGTCGGCCCTCCTGCCCCATAGTGAGACACCTTTCCTCACTCTAGCTGCTTTCTTCCAGTCCCACAAGGCACAAGATCAAATGAAAGCATGAAATCTCTATGATGGCTGTGCTCGAGACAGTGAGATAAATGCTTAGCAACTTCCATCGTGTAGGTTGTTTCTTCCTAGGTGTCAGTGTACAGCTTTCTCTAATGCTTCGTCCTGCAGCTAATCTCCTGGACATGCATTGCTTTGCACATTTTGTTCTTGGCAGTTTCCAACATTGCCTTAGGCCCTTATCGCCTTAAAAAATCAGATCATACAGTGGTGGCCTTAGAGACTGCCTGATTGATATCTGAGCAGCCAAACAAACAATAAATTTGAATAAAACTTGGCACCTCATTGACTATTAGTTCTGCTGATCCTGAGAGGATAACTCACAGACATCAAGTGCATATCCCGAGCATGCACAGGACAGAGTCTTCAGTTTCGTAAAAGGTGAGCAGGAATGGTTTGCAACCCTCACAAAGGGCATTTTGCCCATTCCACATCCTGCATGCTCTAGCCTGTGCAGTCACAGGGATTTGATTCTTCTGGCCACCACCAATCCAACAGAATTTATCTGTGTACTTATACAGAAATACAGATGCTCGCAGGAAGAGGAGAGAGCTTCCCAGTGATCCTTGAACAAACACTGATGAAGCCAGGAGCTCCTGCAGCTTGGCTTCCACCAGCAGCACTGTAGCTCATAGCAATGGTGTGCATGTGCTCAGAGGAGCATCATGTTTCTGGGAGGCCATTTTTCCTGTAATTATGACACAGTTCTTTAGATATTCTCTAGTTGCTTTCTCCAAACTCATTCTCTGTGGTCATAGGAAATAATGCTGTGGTGGAGCATATCCCCATTCAAATCTTCCCTGATTTCAGTATCACTTTGAACCTCCCTGAATGTCCCATGCCTGTTTTGTTTTGGATGACCCTATTGCTCAGGCAGAAGACAAGAAGGAGAGGGCTGCACTGACTGCTGCTGTGTGTGCCCTGAGCTAACTCATGTGCTATTTCTTCCACAGAGCAGATTAACTGGGTCCTGGCCCATGGATAACATGAGACAGCACTGCAGGGCAGGCTGTCTGCTGAGCAGATTTCATGCTTGGGTGACACAACCATGCACCCATACATAATTCCCGAACTGCTGTCCTTTGTAGGGTAACGTACCTGGGCTATAAATTGCACCCAGGGCATTAGAAGGAAAGTTGGTTCAGTTCCCCAGTTGCCACTGCAGACTTGCAGCCCAGCAGCTGAGAGGAACAGACTAGCTGGCAAGAGCGGCAACTGCACTGTGGTCTGGGGAGTCAAAAATGGGTGGTTTTTCCTTCAGCAGTGCTTGTGTATTTATTGGCTTGATTGTAATCACAGCTGCCTTAAGTTGTAACTGATACTGCCCTCCCTGTACTGTAGATGATGTTCACTTGGGTATCAGATACTGCTGTCTGTGTTTGCTTTTGTTATCAACCACCATCACCAGGACTCTTTAAAGACCAGCTCTGACCAGACACCAAGGAGAAAAGAGAGATTCCAATTATCCTCTTCCCTGTAGCTCTCCAGCTCTTTCCCATCACATAAACACCACTGAGAGCTGATTCTCCTAACCCAGAAAATCTGCGTGGCACGCCTGGCTCCTTTTGATCACATATAATGTGTCATGGTGTGTTCCTCAAACCAGACAATTAAACACACACAGCCTTCAAGGCACACAGCTTCTATGTATCTCTAGCCTACAAACCTTCATGGCTTTGAGAAGTCTGGTTGCATGTCTAAAGCTAAGGAAGCCATCCTCAGCTTCTGCCATGAATGGTGTTGTGAGCTTGAGGGTATCTGGCCTGCCCGGACCTAGAGTGGCTCCAGCAAAGTAAGGCCGAGGGCCTAGAAAAGCAGATCCCTCAGTTGCTTCAGGGGCTGGTTCAGGGTTGTACCCATGGATCACTTGGAAAAAGAGTGCCCCATTACAACTTGTCCCCTAAATGCTAGCTTTAATGGCTTAGGGAGGGTATTTGATGATGGTGGCCAGACCACTTCTTGAGACCTGAGAAGAGCATGTTGAGTTCAGGCATTCCTTGATTCCAGGCTAGGTCATTCTTGCAAGGAACTGCCAGAATGTGCACCTGCTAGGTAGTACCATGGAAAGGCTCATCTTACGTGCATTCCTTGTGATTCCAGATCTTAAGGGGAAAAAAAGGAAGATGGAGCTGAAGTTCAGAGAATGTATGAGTAGCCTAAAGTCAAGAAAATCTGTGGAATACAATATTGCAACCCGACAGGAAGTTCAGAGGTAAACCCAAGTGTGGGATGGATGCACAGATTTAATTTAACTGTCCTGTGATGGTTCCAGGGACCAAGGCACATTGGTTACCTGTGGTCACAGAGGTGTCCCGGCAGAGAGCCTCCCAACCCCACCCGTCCGGGCCAGGGGTGCGCTGCCAGCGGCTGAGCGTCCCCCGACCCCGAGGCGGCAGTGGCGTTTGCGCAGCGTCCTGAAGGTCACCCCGCAAGGGCGGCGGCGGCTGTCGCGTGTATCAGTCGTGTCCCTCCCGCCACAGGGGACGGGCAGGTCCCGATGCCGCCGGGGAGCCCCTGCCCGCCCCTCCCGGCTGGTGCTCCCAGGGCGCGGGCGGTGGGGCCGGGACGGGAGCGCTGTTCGCGCTCATTGTTCCGCAGCCGCGTTACACGTGAGCCCGCCGGAGCCGGCGGCTGCGCGGGGCGCCAGGAGCAGGAGCAAGGGAGGGCGAGGGACGGTACTCAGCAGCGCCCGGCCGATCGGCTCTGCTGCGGGGAGCAGCGACCCGCAGGGAGCGGGCGGGGCGGGAATACCGGGAACGGGCGGGCAGGTATGCGGCGCGCGCACACACGCGTCCGCAGCTACGGCCGGGCAAGGGACGCGCGGCCCCGCGGGCGGGCACACGCACGCACCTGTCCGGCCCAGCCAGGAGGGTCGGAGCTCCGGTGAGCAGCCAGCGGCCCGCACCCACCCTCCCCGCGGTGCCGGTGCCGGTCCCGGTGCCGCAGCCCTCGCCCCCTCCCTCCTTAACGCTCCCNCCTCCCTCCTCACCGCCCCCGCCGCCGGCGCACCCCCACCGCGCCCCGCCCGCCCCGGGCCCCGCCCGCGGAGCGCTCCGTGGATCCGCATTGGCGGCGGCGCGGGAAGGGCGGAGCCCGCGGTGTATATGAAGGGGCGCCGCGCGGGGAGCGCGGCTGCTCTGTACCCCGTGCGCTCCGCCGCGCTCCCCCCGGCTCTCCCGCGTCCCCCCGGCCGCCTTCCCCCTGCTCTGCCCCGCCGGGCCGGCG
>VWZS01003942.1:0-61928 GCA_013397075.1 Rhabdornis inornatus | reverse complement strand
TCCCCGCCCCCCCCGCCGAGGGCTGTAGCTCTCTGCACACCGCTCGCCTACCCCGCTGCTCGCCATGGCCCGCGGGAAGGCCAAGGACGGTGACGGCAACTGGAAGAAATTCATCTGGAACTCGGAGAAGAAGGAGCTGCTGGGCCGCACCGGGGGCAGCTGGTGTGAGTGCGGGGCCGGGGGGCGGCGATGCGGCGGGCGCTGCAGCACGGCCCCGGCGCTCCGCCTCCGCCNGTGGCTGGACCGGCCCGGGAGCATCGCCGTCGGGGGACCTTGACCTCCTACCTCTCATCTGCCTTAGACCTTACAGAGGCTTTTTCTGTTTTCTTTGGCTAAATGAAACTAAGCGAGTTTTTCTCCGCTGAGAAAGAGCAATTGACTTTCAATAGCTCCGCAAGAAGGAAATGGCTCTATGTGCATTCCTCATAAATGCTTATGATGTATTCATTGGGTGCTGTATTCATCGCATTTAGCTTAAAGAGGCTTTTAATTTCTTTACGCGAATAGACAGCCTTCCAGTTGCTGCCAACCACAGCTGGTGTTGCCACCCTTGAGATGTTGAATTCAGCTCGTATTGTAATGGATCGGCCGGAGTTGCCACATCCAGAGCCGGCAGCTCTGGAAGGCGGACTAGAGCAGGCTTCTGCCGTATCTTTACGTGAGCAGAATGGGGTTGTGCTGCGCATGGAGAGGTATTTTCTGCTCCTGAGGCACCAGGCAACTGCGCAGTGCTTCAAACGCGGAGGCTGAACCAGGTCCTTCTCCCAGAGTGCCCGTACCTATCCGCCTAGAACTGATTTCCATTTGCTGAGTCGATCTGCAGGCTGATGATCAGATTCTTCTGTTATAAGCCTACCTGTTGCAAGAAGCTTTTTCATTCAACCCTGTGGTGCTCGATTTCTAGACCCACTGTGTATTTTCTGAGACCTTGGAGTGGTTTTGACCTTTAAGGTGTCTTTGGCGTTTAGAGCATCCTGGCTGGGACCCTGATTAAATAAGCTACCTCCCAGCGTTTGCCTTTTGATGTTACAAAACTCAAAGGCATTACGCTGCAGACAACAGCATTAGTGTTTGGTTTGTTACAACAGCACCTCCCATGACCGTGCTCTGGAAAAAATTTCCACACGTCCCTGACGTCACAGCCATTTGCTTTACGCTGCCTGGATACCAAAGAGTGCTTTAACTCCTGGAGCACCAAGTTACTGCACCCAGCTCTGCCCTCCAGCCCTGGCTACCTCCGGTGCACACGAGGAAGACGAGGATGGAGTGCCTTTCTGACAGTGTCCCTCAGCCTCTGTTTCTCTGGGTGGCCCTCCTGTTCGCCTGTCTTTCATAGACTTAGAATAACCAGAACTGCTAGCTTTCATTGTGAGGCTTCTCTAATGATGTAGGGTGCTTTTTTTTTTATGATGGAGCTGGGGAGTGAGGAGGAATATTTCCACCCACTACTTATTCCCCTTCCCTGGTAGCTCGTCACTTCAAGTCCTTCAAATAAACTACATCTGTTTTGTTAGCGATTAGGTGAGGACATTCTGAGATCAAGCAGGCTCGCTCTCAAGTTGTCTTTGGCCTCTGCGTGTCCCTGTAGCCCAAGGAGCAGTACAGTTGCTTGGCATGGGCTGGCCTACCCTTGTGGGTGGCCTGGTGGTGCATAGTACAGCATGTTACCCTGTAGTTAATCAGTTCAGATAATCCTTGTAAACTGGTAATACCCTGAGCTGGGCTGCATCTCCAGACTCTTCTCCATTCTTCCCACTCCCCCCACAAGATTATTCTAGACGTTCCCTTTAGACTGAAACTACATTCAATATTTAATTGTTATGTAATTCACTCTTTAATTGGTATGAGCAGTGCCAGAGTGCCTTTGTAGGCATATAAAACTGGTTAATGTGCAGTATTTTGATACCTTAAGAGTACTTTCCTACATTTGAGATGGAGTACTGAAGTTAATTGGGCTTGAACTCTTTTTCCGTTTTCATTTTTTTGAAGTGATAGCCTGAATTAATAGAAGAGATCAGGCTTTACAATGGCTTGTAAACACGGATGAAACATTTACTGTTACTTCTCCTGGAAACAGCTTTGAGCCCCAGAGCTGTGTGGAATGAGTATCCTTCAAGTACACTTATACTTGCTGTGGGGCACTTGGATCACTGACAGTGGTGCGAGGGCCTGTGGTGGAAGTGCTGGGTTAGCCAAGGGATCCTTGAAGGTGTGGGGGAACATGGTTTAGTCTTTATATTTTATAAGCCGAACCCTGATTCAAGGATTTCCAAGTTTTCAGGGGCTCATGTTTCCCCACCACCAAACAACTAGAGTGCCTTATGTTTCCTGTCTGCATCAGGGCATAATCTCACTGTTAAACAGATGTCGCTGCAACATCTGAATTTTATGTGCTGTGCTCTTCCTTGCAAGAGGCAAAGGGGAAGTATTGTCCTGAAACATGAGGGCTTGATTTGATTCCTCTGTTTGTTTTCTCTTGCAGTTAAGATCCTCCTCTTCTATGTCATCTTCTATGGCTGCCTGGCAGGTATATTCATCGGGACCATCCAAGTGATGTTGCTCACTGTCAGTGAATTTGAGCCCAAATACCAGGATCGAGTGGCACCTCCAGGTAACTAAACAGGAGGCCCGTGTTTGACTTTGTGAAAGCTGTTCTGGGAAGGCAGAGTTGGTTACTCACCTCAAGGAGGATGAAATAAGCGTGTCGTTGCTGCAACACATATTTGTAGGGGGTGGGTATGTTCCCAGCCTTCTGCATTAACAGTACAGGGGCTTGAAGACAATCCTGCTAGAATTAAAGGTTGCATCACATGAAAAATGTCTCCTCTCTGAGAGGAACTTGAACCTAGTTTGGTTTCCCCTTCCCTGAAGCTGAAGTGATAGGGTGAGGCTAAAAGGCTTCACTTTCAGGAACGGGCTGTATGAGGAAGCTGGTTTTTTTTTTTTTCTTCAGAACCACTCTGTTCACATGGGTAAGTGAAGGGATAACGATAAACTGTTGGTTCTATCTGTGGAAGTGGTGTGCACAAGAAGAAAGGGGACAGTGCCATTTCTGGGAGGGCTCACAGAATTGCTTTATCCAACACTAAAGTACCCTGTGCTCACTACTGGGAATTGTAACTGACTGGCGTGGGAGGTGAAGGGAGGGGTGGGTCTGGTAGTTACTGATGTGTGACCTGTCCTCACAGACAGAAGAAATCTCTGCTCAGAATGATGCCTGAGCAGTGCCTGTGGCCAGCCAGCCTTGGGTAGGGCAGAAGGAGCGAGTGGCCCTTGCCGCAGGTTCGCACTCTGCCTGCCCAGGCTGTGCTGCGCTATCCGACTCCACCACAGACGGCGGCTGGAGCGCTGGGGGAGCTGCGCAACTGCTGCTTTCCCACATTGCAAATGACCTTGAGGCTGCCTGGCACTGGGCATCCTAACGATCCGTCTCCAGTTGCTCTGTAAAACAGTTCAGAAGCTTTTAATAACAGTGGTATTTAAGTGACAATTGTGAGGCTGATGGCTTGCAGCTACACAAGTTGGCCCTGGTGCTGCACTGTGTCTTGCAGCCCCACTGTCTGTAATGCTGTGTTGTGAACCCCTGCCCTAAACACAGGGAGTGTCACTGTCACCAAACAGTGTTATAACTCAGCTAAATCATCTTTTCCAGATAACTCCTTTTCTATCAGCATGCTTTAAACACAGAACAGAGGCTGGAACTGCTGTGCTGGTGTGTTCCACTTCATGTACCACCACCGTGGCTGGGGTAAATGCTGTCTTAAGCACTGAAAGCAGCTCTTTTAGTCTCTGCGGTGGACCCTGCCATTTGCAGGAAAGACTGTTACTGATACTGCCCAGAGCCATTGGCTGCATCTGAAAAGCCAACATGGCTAATGCTGGGGTAGTTGTTACTCAATAATATGTTTTTCCCCTTCATGAAATAATTAGTGAATGTGCTCATGGATCTGAGGTCTCACCCAGATAGCCCTGATGTTCAGCCAGATGTCACATAATTACCTGTTCTAGGTAAACTGTTTCCTTTCTGTGAAACAGCAGTTTGTGATTCCAATTTCAAAGCAACTCTGGTAACATTTCTGTGAAAGATTTTAGCCTGCAGAGGATTTTTATTCATATCTTAATTGCATACTGCATCAAGAATTAATTTCAAGACACTCTTGTAGTGTGTACTGCAGAAATCAAAATGGAGGAACAATGAAAAGGTTGTCAGGATCTTTTGTAATGAGCTTTCAGGACGTGCACTGAAATCAAGGGGAACAAAACCCAGCTCCTTGAATGTGTGAAGTGGGGAGCCAGTAAACAAGGGTTTTGAACCAAGCTGCAATGGCATATGTATAAAACTTCAAAGAAATAATTAGTATACAGCACAGGGTTCTTTGCAGAGCATCACTTGACAGCTCTTCCTACAGATGTGGACAAGCTGGTGTAGGGCTTGGTGGAGGCTGGCACTCAGTATCCAGTATATTCCTTGTCCTTTAGCACAGCAACCGTGAGACTATGAGTCCAAAATAGCCCTTTAATGCAGGTTTTCAGAGACACTGACAGGAGTGAGTGGCTGCACTTTTGTTTGGGGGGTCAGCAACCCATGTAATCCCAGGCTGTGCAGGATTCTCCCCAGCAAGTACAGCTGCTGTTCTGTCAATGAACACATGTATGCTGAGCATCAGACTTGAACTTTCTGTGATCTGAGACACCTGCAAATAATGAACCATATAAAATAGGATGTTGTGCAATTCTAATTCCTGGTTCTTGTGGGAAAATTTGTGAGCCAAGTAAGTATACTGACAGCTTGATAAAGCCCTGGATTTTCTAGGGAGCCAGAAAAGTGGGTTTTATTCTTGTTTCAGTGCTCTGTCCTTCTTGGGCAAGTCGCTGTTTTGTCAGCCCAGAATGTTTTGAGAAAGGGAAAACTAGATTTCCCTTCAGGACTTGCAAGAGAAAATGCTGTAGGGGCTGCTATAATATCATTCTTGTTCTGAAATACAACAGATTTCATAACAGCAACAGAACCTGCAGGGTGTTGTATTGAGTTATTGACATGGGTATAACACTGAAAGCCATAAAGTGCTATTTTTGTAGCCAAGTGTCATTAATATGGTAAATGGTTTCTGCACTGAACACAACAAGGAATGTTATACAGGGCTTCAGGGCAAGCTGAGTATTGTACCTTTCCATTATTTTTTTTCTTTCTTTTGTCTTGTGGTGGGGGGAGGGACAGTGCAGTTCACTTGCCTGTCCAGCCCTGCCATTGCGGCAGCCCCAGCTCCCAGTTTCACGTGTGCTGCTCTCAGACTCTGCTTTGAACACACAGGACTTACCCTGCTAACAGTGAAGGATGAGGATATTGCCTCTTAAGAAGCATCCCTAAAAAATAATGCTTAACTCTCCCCCTCCCCACCCCAATACAAATTGGGCTGTGTATCCTGCCATCTTGTGGTGTGCATCCTGTGGAACTGCATTCTGTCAGGGCTGGCTGAGAGGCAGAGCTCACTGCAGCCTGAGGCAAAGCTTTGTAAGTGGTTGCTGGAAGAAAGAATCCCTGCTCCAGCCAGGGGATTTCAGGCACTGCTGGGCAGTGAGTGCGTCATAGAAAAGGCTGCTTTGGTGTGTGTTCCCCACTTGGCTTATTGAGCTTGGACAGCAGCAGCAAGGTGGCAGGGAGGCTTCAAAGGAGTGTGTGCTGTGAAGTTACACTTCTTTGCTTCTCTCATCGCAGCAGCACCTGTGCTTGGGAAAATCTTACTATCAGCCTCCAGGATGTTACAGCCAAGTAGGTTTTGCTGCATTTGCAGAAGACTTGCCCCTGCTTTTTGCACTTTGGGGATGAGATTGACTGGAAGCTTGGAAGGACATTGTTTGGTATGGTGGCTTCTAAAATCTATCCTCATGTAGTAAGCTGGGGGAGGATGTAGTGATCAGTCAGTTTGTCATTTGTGTCATCTCAAGAGTGTTCATACTTATTTGGAACAAAGATTACGTGGTACTTGGAAATGAGCATGGTGTGATGGAGTAAGAGTGGTTACTATGGCCTTAAATAACTGTTCCTAATAACAAGCCTGACTTCCCACTTTTAGTTTCTTCCTCTTTACCCTCAGGACACTTCTCCTGAAGTCTTGATATTGCAACTTAGAATGATAAAATCTAGAAATGTGGAAAATTGTTTTTTAAGTGAACTTGAATAAATGGGGATTTTAATATGCAGTGGCATTTTGGAAATGGAACTGTAGCTGAAAAAAAAAAACCAAGTGACTTTACGTGGGTCTTGTTGGTGTTTGATGTCCTTGTATAGTCACAGCCAACAGAAGGTGGTGTCCATTCCCAACTTGAGGCATTGCTCATCATTTATACGGACAATGTCAGCCAAGTGAGGATGAGAGCCTTATTTCCTAACAAGGCATTCTGAAGTGCCTGTTGCAACAATTTTCTAATTTGTCAGTATTTTAGCAATGAGTTACTTGATTCTTTCCTGTGGAAAGAACAGCATTACCATGTTGACACCATGGTGCATCTCTGTCGTAATAATTTGAGATGCAGAGCTGTGTCATACATAGTCTGAGGATGGGGAGAGGGTTGTTAGATTCCTGGCTATGAAAGCACCTGTGGGTTTGTTTCTTTTCCCCCACAGGACTTGCTCATGAAGGGCTTCTTCATGTGCATGCAGCCCCTAAAATCTTCATTCATGCCAGCCACACACTTCCTTGGGTGTCCAGCAGTGCATGTCAGGTAGTATTGCAAGGGCTCAGCTTTTTTTTTGTTTTTCTTGTCCCTACTTGCTTAAGTTCCCAAGTGGGGATGAGAGAATGTTCCAGAAAGGTTAGTACTCTGCAGAGGTTACCTTCTGCCATTGAACAACATGCTTGGTTTTCCACACGAGATTGCTTAAGGTTTCAGTGATAGTGCTGCTCTGCTAACAGCACTGCAGCTTTTAGTTAGGCTATGGGATGTACAGAAGGAAATGAACAAAGTTTGCATGGTACTTGGAAATGAGCATGGTGTGATGCAGTCAGAGTCGTTACTACAGCCTAATACAACCGTTCCTAATAACAAGCCTGGTCCACCATGGTCCATCCAACCATCCATTTCCCTAATTGGGAAATGCTCCCAATTAGGCAGAAAACAGCTCAGCTTTGGCCACAGGCTACCTGGCAGGAATAGTAGTTCCTTGGTGCTGGCTGCTGGAACAGCTGCTTGGTGGTACTGCCTGGACTTCATGGCAGTTCTGTGGAGATGTGCAAGACAGGGATGCTTTGGGGTGAGAGTCTGTTCTCCACCCAAGTAACTTGTTTGATGGGCAGAGGGTTGGTTTTGGACTGTACCTACCAGTGGCCAGGCTCTCTTAAAGAGAGAACAGGGATCTTCTACTGGGTGGCTTTTACAAACCACTGGGTTTATTGATGACCTTCACTTCACCTTTGCCAGGCCTGTGTGGGTGCCCTGTGTGTTACCTTGGCCAAAACAAGAAACAGAGATGGGGAGGTCCTGAGCAAAACTGGCTTCGCTTGCCTGACTGGAATTTAACAAGCCTGGCCATGTTTTCTTGATTTTTTTTTTTTCTTTTTTTGTATTTATACATTTGAATGGCACACCTGTAACTTGAACTCTGGAAAAGGCAGACCCAGGAGAGGACCCAAGGCCTGGTCTGCCTCTGCTGCAATTCCAGACAGCCACTTCAGGTGACTGAGCCTGTGCTTCCCAGCTGAGTGGTAACATGAGAAGGGCTTGGCAGGATGGGATTCAAGTCCCTTACTAAAATGGAAACTGGTGTACTTTTTCTATATATAACTGTTTGTGAAGCAAGAAAATGAGTAATTGCTCAAAAAGGGGTTGAAAGCCACTGACTTTGGAGGGTAGGATGTCATTCTGCTAGAGGAGTAGTAAATTGCTTCTAAACTTGTAAAAGCAACACAGTGTATTTGTACCAGAGGGATTTTTGAGCAGTTAAAGCTGCTTCAGGAATAAAACTTGAAACACCCAAACTCCTTGGTGAACTTCTCGCAACCTTTGGCGACCAGGACCTGTGTTTAGGGGAACAAAGCTAATCTTTGTCCTAAGTTACAAATTCCAAGTTAGTGGGTAGTGGCAGGGGGATGGGGGGAGTGGTGAGTTGGTTTGAGTAGGGACTGAGCAGGAGCACTCAAGTGGCTTTGGAAAAATTGCTGGAGTCACAAGCTCTTGTGGGTTGGGGCCAGCCGGCTAAGCTGCCTAAGTTTTGCACCAGAGGAGCTTCTTGGCAACAGGCCTGTTCTGAAAGCTGTCAAAGCAAATGCTGCTCCCCTGCTCCTTTTCTTGATCTTGCTAAAATGAAGATGACAAACTGAACTGAAGTCAAGACCTTAATAATTACAGTGGCTGCCATAAAAGCAGCATGAACTCGGTTCCCATTACTTAAATTAAAGTGTTAGCCATGCATCAATACTTTCAATTAAAATGTGACCTAAACATTTCATAGGAGCAACCATTTCCAAGTTCCACGACGAAGAGAAAAAGAGTCAGTCCTTTTCATTATCTGTAGGCATTTCTTGTTTATAGTCTCTTCTCCATGCATTATTATCATTATAGTCTAAATCTGAGCTGGTTAGCACAGCCCAGAGTCTGGAGAGTCTTTTAAACAACTCTTCTGTGCAGTGACATTTCCTATTCACCTCCTTGGTGATGAACTGCTGATAAGAGAGCTCAGAAGATGAGTTTTACAGTCAGAAATATCCAATTAGGCAGTGAAAAGAGAGGAGGCAGTGAGTGCTCAGGCAGCTGAATTTACTAAGGGAGAAAATGTCTCCTGCCCCACACCCCACAAGAGAGACACACAAAGGCCACGTGGATTCCAGCTGGCAGAGCGTGACCAGACTTGGAAAACCTCTCATGTCTTTTATTGCAGGAGTTCACGAGTGGACAGCTGTGCTGTATCCTAAACAGCGTTTGCAGATGCTGAAGGCAGCCTGTTAGGGATACTTATGTTCTGTGTGGTTGGTCTCACACACAGCTGCCCTTCTGTCCTTGAGGAGGAGGCGGCAGAAGTGCACAGTGGACCTGTGGCTGGCTGTTTTTCTTGAAGGAAGCCTTGTCACCTCACTTCTCCATTTTGTGGTTTTTGTCTTTTTACCTGACACAAACATTGCGATAAATATTTAAGACTCTTGTTGGAAAGAGGAGAACCTCTCCTCCAGTGAGCTTAAGCTGTTTTGTCAAAGTTCTTAAGTCTGAAAAATAGAGATTTATATTATTAGGAGTTATGTTCTTAGTACGGCCTGGAGGCTGTGCAGTTCTGAGATGTACTTAATGTTTTCTTTTGATTTTGCTTTTCTTAGGACTGACTCAAGTCCCCCAGGTTCAAAAGACAGAAATTGCCTTTACTGCCTCTGAACCCAGAAGTTATGAACCCTATGTGAGGAACCTTGATAATTTCTTAAGGGACTACAGTGCTGAGCAACAAACTGAAAACATCGTGTTTCAGGACTGTGGAGGTAAGTCTCAATTGTTTCCTACAGCTGAGGGCTCTGAATGATGTCTCTGTCGAGTCCACCAGAAGCTGAGGTTGAGCAGTGGTGGTCTTGGTCTTCAGCTGTTCCAGCAGCATGTTGGTTAACTGGCTGCTCACTAGTTTTGTTTGAGCAGACCACACTGGGCCATACTTAGCAGCTTATTGTAGGGTTGGGAACCCCCACATTTCAGTTGGAGAACCCTGCAGCTGAGTCTGAAGCTTCTGGCACTGACCTCATCCTCCCTGAAAGCCACAGGGGTTTTACTGATGCCTTTGCTAAAGCCAGTGTTGGTCCTGTTCATGCCATGCAGTCAAACATCTGGGAGGTGTTAACCTTTAATAGGTTATTTGTAATCATGTGAATGAGACTTTCGCCTCATAATACATCAGTATCAAATCTGAGGGGAACCCGCTTGTAAAAGCTGTTCAGAAAAAGTCTCTGAGCCAGGTGACTCTGGAAGAAATGTCAGTTATAAAACAGAACTCTATAAAACTTGCTGGTTTGGGAGCAGCCCCATGTGGGGGGTGGCTGGGCGTGGGTCTGTGGCGTGCCTTTAACTGCCCTGGTGATAGGGAAATCCCAACTGCTCAGGGAAGTGTAAGTGATGTGCAAAAGATCCCACTGTATATGGTTGTCTTATCCTTCCCCCGCCATGACAGACACACCTACTGAATACAAAGAGAGAGGACCATATAATGATGCCCAGGGCCAGAAGAAGGTCTGCAAATTCAGACGTGAATGGCTGGAAAACTGTTCTGGATTAAATGATCCCACCTATGGGTACAAGGATGGCAAACCATGCATCCTTGTCAAACTCAACAGAATTATTGGCTTCAAACCTCAGGTGAGTACCTCTCTTCCCTTTCTAGCAGAAGCTACTGATCAGAAGGAAGGGTTGGCTGCAGATTTGCTGTGCCTGTTTTTTGGTCTCTGTAAAGAGATGAGTATTAAATCCTTTCTGCAAAGGATAAATTGTGGGACGCTTTGAGTAATTTGCTTTAAAAATGCACTTAATTGAAAAGCAGTGAAAGTTGTGCACTGCAAGTTGGTAACAAGTAGCAGTGAACGTCACAGTGCAACCTCTTGGTTATTTATCTGGTAACTTCTGAGCCTGCTATTGGAGTCGCTATAAAGGGGCGTTTTCTAAAAAGGATAAATTCCATTTAAAATTCCTGTATGCTTCCATGGGACCATCCCAGACCAACCCTGTCTGTAGTAACATCAGTACATTTTGTCATGCCCTGATCCACTCCATTCTTTTCCTCAGTCAGTGTAGTCTTGTCTGCCTTGCTAAAACTGCTTAATTAAATGATGAAAGCTAATATTAAATACCAGAGTGAAACATAGGCTCTAAAGAGTAAACTACATTTGAAAGTCAGGCACAGCTGCAAGAAAGGTGAAGAGGTTGTTAGTTAATTTAATGTAATTTTCCAAAGGCTGTAGCATATCTCTGCCAACTGGTTGCTCTGTCCTTCACCCAAAGGCAAGTTAGCAGTAATGCTGAGAGGGTGTTAATCTGGACATTCATGGCTTTTCCTTGTGTTTTCATCCACAACACATGAAAATGCTAAAAATTTCTATTAAGAATTCAGTGGCAAAACAAGTGCTGTTGAATAAGGCGGTGTGCAAAACCTGCCACTTCATCTTTTGGATGGAGAACAGTCCAAATGGTGTTCTATGCCACCTTCACTCCCATCTGTCAGGGTACTTGAGGATGAGAAATGGTGCTGTCTAAGTCCTGGGGAATGTTTTCCTTCAAAGGGAGCTTGTCCTGTGCTAAAAGAAATGAGCAAACTTTTGGTTTATCTGATGTGTGGTGGAAACACTTTAGCAGAATGTACTGTGGAGACTTGGTATGTGGTGGCTGTGGGGTGACGTGAGATGTGTGTATTTTATGACTGGGAAAGAGAAGGGTTTGATGCGTTCCTCTTTGTTTACTATGGAACTCTGGAGACCTTCAGACTGCGTTAGACAGAGGGGTCTAGTCACGGAATGACTTTGCATGTTTCATTTAGAAACAATGTATCCAAGGCAGTATTTATTTTTGTGGTTCCACATGCCAGCAGAGACCCCACAGTTCTTGCATTGGGAAAAGCATTTGTAAAGCAGATCTGAAACTGCTGCACTTTAAAAGACCAAAGACCAACTGGGTTTTAATGGTTGGACTATGGGAGTTGGCACTCACACCTTTCTCTGATATACCCAGAACTTTTGTCCTTCCTTGGTGGTAGTGTTCAAGTTCAGCAGTGTCAGGGTGAAACTGCCACTTTGTTCTTTCCTGAGCATTTCCAGTCCTGATTGCACACACCTGGAAGGCAGATGGCAAATCCTGCACCAGTGCAATCCTGCCACTGCCTGAACTTGCATAAACAACCCCCACTAGCTATAGACACTGCCATGAAATGCTTTCCCCAGGGACACCATGGAACTAAACCCAGCCTGACCTGCTTGTATCTGCCGCAGGTGAAGCTGTAAGAACAGCCAGCAGTTCTGCTTGGCTCAAGTTCCCCTGCTTCCAGTTCTGTTACACTATCTGTCTGTCCCAAAAATCACTGAGAGCTGTTGCCTCTGAACTGTGCTTAGAAGGGATTCCAGCTAATGGTGTGTGTTCAGTAGCGTTGATTTTTATTGCTTGCAAAGGTGCTCCAGTCTGCAGAGGAGCGTCCAGTGTGTAACATCTTGTTCTGCATTTCTTCTAGGCTCCAGCCAACGAAAGCCTCCCTCCTGAGGTTATGGCAAAATACAACCCAAATCTCATCCCTGTCCACTGTGTTGCCAAGGTAAGTTGAAATGCGACAGAGCAGAGTTGGGAAGCTGCAGTGGATTACTAAGCTTTTGTCGAAGTGTAGCTACCTCCCTGCCTGCCTTTCCATAGACAAATGGGGTGGTTCTTACTCGGGATATCCCCTGCTCAGGAACAGAAGTTTCTCAAGGCTGAGGGTTGAGTTAGTGCTGCCCTCACAGTGTGGGGTAAAAGCAGGGCAAGATAATTAAAGGTATCTTCAAAAGTAGCCATTTGGCTTCCACGTGCTGTGCTGGAGCCAAAAAAAAAAAGGCCTCCACGGAAGTTATTTCGTACTTGGCAGGTGTAAAGCAGCTGAGACACAGCAAAGTTTTTGTAGCCAAAGCCTGTGCAATTGTACCACAGGAGGCTCTGGTGGTTTCTAACAGTGTAAAGTGGCTGAGACTCTAAATTAAGCAAAGCCCTTTCCGTGGCTTATGTGTACTGGGAGGTGCTGTTGTTTGTGTGCTGACCAGGCAGGGCTGACATGTCCTCTGAACCACTGGCCACCCTTATGCTGTCACAGTGGGACCAGCTCTGACCAAATGAGAGGTCACAATCTCGCTGAAAATCAGCTGCTGCTACAACCAAGGGCTGCCAAAGGCAGAGTTTGGGTGGTTGTCATTGGTTGTGCCTCCTCTTCCCCCCTGCAGCGAGACGAGGATGCAGACAAGATTGGCACGGTGGAGTACTATGGGATGGGAGGCTATCCTGGCTTCGGGCTGCAGTACTACCCCTACTACGGGAAGCTGCTGCAGCCGCGGTACCTGCAGCCACTGGTGGCCGTGCAGTTCACCAACCTGACCTACGACATGGAGGTGCGCGTGGAGTGCAGGGCCTACGGGCAGAACATTGTCTACAGTGACAAGGACCGCTTCCAGGGACGCTTTGATATTAAATTCGACATAAAAAGCAGCTGATCGTAAGCACAACTCTCTTCCTCCCCCCTCCTCCTCCTAGCCATTTAAAAAGGTTAAAAAAAAAAGAACAAAAAAGAAAACCTACTAGTCTTGAACAAACTGTCATACGTATGGGACCTACACGTAATCTATATGCTTTACACTAGCTTTCTGCATTTACTAGGTTAGAATGTAAACAAAGTGTAGCAATAGCGACAAATATTTATTCTACTGTAAATGATGAAAGAAAACGAAATTGAGCCTTGGGACATGCCCATTTTTACTGTAAATTATGATTCCATAACTGACTCGTAGTAAGCAGTGTTTCTGGCCCCTAAGTATTGCTGCCTTGTGTATTTTATTTAGTGTACAGTACTATAGGTGCATACTCTGGTCATTTTTCAAGCCATGTATTGTATCTGTTTTCTACTTCTTGTGAGCAAAGACTTTTGGTGTCCAAGGTGTAAATACTCAATGGGACTAGAACTGGCATGAAACTTCTCATTCTTTTGTTCCTTTTTAAAGAAAGGCCCACCTGTGAGATGATATTTAACAGCACTCCATAAGGCTTTTGGCTTTTCTGTGGTGTTAGGGTATTTTATTTCGAGGGGTGGCAGGGAAACTAACTTAAGTGAAGTTAAAGAGAATAGGTGATTGTGTACTGTGCTTTGTAGCGAATGCTGTCTCTCTCTTCACCTCTTCCCTTATCCTCGAGTATGTTGTGTGAGAGACCGGGTCAGACTATCACTCGCCTCAGTGATAGGCATAACTCTTTGCTTTGTATAGTTTCTTTTTCTTTTTTTTTTTTTTCCTGCTGAAGGCATCGCACACTGTGGTGCTAATGTCTTTATTGAATGTTTTAGCCATTTTCATGGTGGAAGAATTTTATATTTATGCAGTTGTACAATTTTATTTTTTCTGCAAGAAAGTGTAATGTATGAAATAAACCAAAGTCACATGTTTGAAAATAAATCTTTATTTTAAACTTTATAAAAGCAATGCAGTACCCCATAGAATGGTGTTAAATGTTGTCTAAAGTGCAAAACTCTATGTTCTAACATGTAATAATAGCCAGGAGTACAGTGCTCTTGTTGATCTTGTATTTCAGTCAGGTTGAAACATTGGACAAATAAATGAATGAACACACAGTTCTGTGTGCGTGTTTGTTGCAGGGGGTGAGGATGGAGCCTGTTAGTTGTCCAGAATCTTGAAGAAGTACTGCACCTATTTCAAACAGAAAATGCATCTATATCATTCCGAGACAATCTCAGTGCAAGGGAGTTGAAACTCTTCAAACATTTGAAACATTGAGCTGTTTCACATCAGTGCTGGTGTCTGTTAGTTACTTGTTTTCCCCTCTCCCTACCCTGGATGCTGCGGCACAGATGCCTGTGCTTGTAGGCGGCAGGATCCCAAAAAGTCTCTTCCTCATTATTGCAGACTCTGTGCTCCAGACACAACACAACAGACACAACTGCTGATCCTCAGCACAGGTTAAAGCTTCCAGCAGCCAGAAAGGAGGCTGCACACTGAAGCCACAAGAGTTTCAGGGCAGCCAGTTGCTCTGTGTCACTGCTGGGCCGGTGGCCAGGGCAAAGGATAGGCTGTGCCTGCTGGGACTGCTCAGATGTGACAAAACGTGGCAGCTGGCTTTGTGCAGGAGTCAAGCTTGCCTTGTGCTGCATGAAGCAGATTACCAGGGAGAATTTCTCCACGTAAAGTGACAAAACAGGACTATCCTAGAGCAAGGGGCTTGATAAAGACTTCCTAATTGGAAAACACAATCCTGGTAAAGCAAGATGCTAAACTCTTTGCCATCTGCTAGAAGGAAAAGTGTGGTTACGGTATACTGTGGTGGTTACTGCACCCATTTAGCTGTTCCATGTTGTTCCCAAGGAGCAGGTGCCAGCAGAAATCACACCTTCAGCTCTTTCTTTTGCTGCTGTATGTTTATAGCAAGGATCTAAAAAGCTGTGATAAAAGCCCTAAACTACTCCCTAATGGAAGCTTCACCTGCAAAAAGAACTGCAGGAAAGCAGAGCCATTTTGGCTCCCAGCAATTGACCGGTTCCTACTGCTACCATTTTGGGTGGGGAGTGGGGATGTTGTTGCATGGCTCAAAGTTTGGAACTGCCCCAACAATTCAGTTCCTAGGTGAACAGTCTGTAACAATTAAAAAAAAAAATCAATACAACAAGAACCCCAAACCAAGCAACGAAAAAAAATAAAATCCCAATCTTTATTTGTATAAGACCCCACTACTGGTTAGGTACTTTACTACGTTTTAATTCTCTATATGAGTACAGAGTCCAAGCACAAACTATTAATAAAGATTCTGGCTTATTCCAGAGGTTGGGACAACCATTGTGGAAAACTTAAGGTGCTTGTGTTCACTTCAGTGAGCAAACGTCAAAAAGGGCTCGTGTAACGTACTCGTAGGAATTGCATATGAAATTAGGCAAAACCAAACCTTTATCCAACATCCTCGCCCCCATCACTTTATTGTCCCACATCAATGAAAGCAGAATAGCTGCTCAGATCACTAATTAACCAGGCAGGAAGGGCAGTAGCTACCCCAGCCACATGCCTGCAGCTGCCCACTGAAAAGACCCATATGGTTCCAGGCTTCAGGACAACTCTGCTACCAAAGGACCACACTCCCATGCCCCCAAAGAAACACCCTCCTCAGTTATGTCATCTTCCCCCATTAGAAATGCTGCTGTAATTTGTCAGAACTACTAGCAATACAGCACTAGAAGACTGCAAGATGGTTAAAAATATTCCCAAACACCCAAAGTCCAAGAAAACCTCACCCCACTCGACCACAAGTAGGTGTAGACTCTCGGCTGGGCATCCTGCTTGCCCAGTGGCACCAGTGCTTTGGATACACAACAGCCTTGATATCAAAACGACCTTTCACAAGTGGCACTGACACAGCCTCACTGGGCTGGGGCTGGCCAACAGCCCTGTGGGCAGAGGGGCTGCAGGTAGGGTAAGGGCCTCAAGATGTGACATTTCACCAAGCCAAATAAAAATGTGCATTGCCTTTAAGATTCTTGATTTTAATCTGCTCTATCCACTCTCCTCAGGAAGTCATCACTTTCCTTACTGCCTAATAGGACATTACATTTTAAACTGCCAGTCAGAACAGGCTGTTCTTTCTGCCAGATTGACTCAGCATAGTTAAGTATAATTGTAGCCACTAAAGTGAATTTTATCTCCCTTCTTGTTATATGGGACACCTGCATTTCATAAGAGAGACACACAAAAGCACTAGTAAAATAAAAAGCAGAGAGAGAGATATACACATATATTTAACAACACAAGCCTTTAAGACTGTCTGCGCAAACACTTGCACTAACACACACCGGCTCCATTTTACAGGTCTGAGCACTGGCACTTCCGGACTTCTGTTCCCAGCTTGGCCAAGTGCAGGTGTCCAGCACAGGCCAGGTACAGGCCTCGGTACCTCCCCTTGGGTGGAGAGCTGTGCCAAGTGCAAAGAAAAAGGCCGAGTGCAATGGAATCTGCGTCTTCCTAGGTAATAACTCCGTGTACAGCCTCCGCCTGGGGTGCTGATACAACTGCTGCCACCACAGGCCCCATTTCCCTGCCATGGAGCAAGTCTAATTAAGCTGAGTCAACTCCCAGCCCTGCCTGGGCTGCCTTAGCCAGAGCTGCATGGCCACCCCTGGCATTTAAGTACTGATCCACTCCTGCAGCACACACTGACACAGGTGAATGCTGGCCCTGCCCAATGCCTGCTCACTTGCCACTAGCAACAAAAGGATTTCTGCTATTGTAGTGTCCAAAGCCCCCTTGATTGGGTACAACAAATTCTCCCAAGCTGGGCTGAACAACCTCAGTTTACTTACAACCTGTGCAAAATCTCTTCCTCCTCAATTAGCTTTTATTGGATTGTTCAAGATCCTCACAGACTGTACTGGCAAGGCTCAGACATCAGAACAAGCAACACTACATTTCATATACTGTCCAAAACCAGGTGCCTGTATGTTCTCTTTATGTATAATTATCTTTATGTGGGTCAGATGCCACCCAGCTCCCAGTAAAACAAGTTAAGAGCTGGCATATCTGTGGTATGCAGAAAGGATCCTTCTCTCTAAGAACCTCACCCTTGGGAACATGGCAGTGCTGGACAAGAACCACCAGAACTTAGTCACCCATCCCATGACCACAGGTATGGTGTTATGAGAAGAATCAAGACCTCAGAAGAACCAAAATTTCAGTACTACCAAGAGATCTGGGGTGCCCCCATCCTATGAGGAGACACCTTCATGAACCCGCCTTCTAAAAGCACCAGGTCCTTTTCCAAGGGGATGCAGGACTTTGTGATAACTTGCATCAAGCATCTGGATGGGGGCAAAATACTCCAAAATACTCTGTATTTTAGGAAATACAGTTCCTCTTTTTCCCAAGGTCTAAGTATAGTCCAAAACACAGAAAAGGGAGCTATGCCAGTACAAAATATCTGAACAAGACTCACATTTGACCAAAGGTAAGGTCAGACTCTTTGAACCAAGTGCGCCTCTGATCTTCACAGGATCCAAGACAGAGCACAGATCTACACCAGGAGCTGATCTGAAACCAACCAAACACATTTCACAGATGCTACCCAAATGCCTTTCCAATGATGCTAAAGTTCAGGTGTGCTCACTATTTCCCAAGGATGAGACAGGACCTAATTTAACATCAGTATTCCCCTTGCAGATCCCAGGAACCATCTACCTGCTTTGCAGCATGCAGCTATGCCCTCTCTAACTCCTGTTCAGGGACAAATAGCAATAATGCTCAGGAAGTAACAACGGGTGAATAACCGTGACCTTCTGGCTCTGACCCCATAAACTGCTTCACTGAGGAGGAGCTGAGAGCTGCTCCAGTTTCATGAAGTTTTGCTTTAGTCACACTCACTCCCAGCAAAACTCATGTTAATGAACGGCTGCTCTCTCTGAGCACTTCCACACATTGCCACAAAGTTTCAGGAGCTAATACAGCAGGCAATAACAAAATCCAGTCTAATGCCCTGGCTAAGCAAATATCATCTGAACAATGTGTGCCCTAAGAGAATGGAAAGGCCAAGCAAAATTGTAAAGAGGGAAGCAGATCAAGTGAGACAGCTAGTTTTCCAAGGGAGAGCAAAAGACCTTTGTATTAACACAGGGCCCTGCACAGGCACAAAGTGTGCTGAAGATTCCAAGTGTAAGGAACTTATGATTTAACTCTCCTTCTGTCCAGAAAACAACGCAAACAGCAATGCTGATGAGAGGTGCCTGCTGAGCAGCTTTGGAGTCAGAGCTTTTGTCTACAGGCCAGACACAGGCACACCTTGGGCTGTAGCAGCACTCCACACAGGTAGAACTGCAGGCCCAAAGAAACCCCGGCACTGAAAGGGTACCTCAACTCTCATTCCCCTTCCTCCCCTGGGCTGGCAGTTTTTGGTAAGAGACCCTGTTAGTCTCTTTCATGGCAGAAGCCAGGGGGCTGACAGGGTGACACACTAGCAAGGTAAGGGCTGCATTCACAGATTCACTTCTCATCCATCACCAGAAAGGTGACAGTAATTTTCAGTCCTTCCTCATCTCTGCAGAACCAAAACCGGCAGCTGGGAGATGGAAGCCTTTTCCATCCCTGTATCCATTTAGAGCCTGTCAAGAATCTTGGTGCCTTCCACATAGTTAGACAGACACTCACCAGCACCCTCTCCCCAAAACCACCACAACACTATCTCTTTACTCAGTGTAGGCATCCAGGCACACGATCCAGTCTTTGCTGATCCAAAGTTTCAGCATTGGTACACTCTCCCTAAACATTTAGGTCGGATAAATTTTTACATGCTATCTCAGTTTGAGGTCTATAGGAAAGAAGTAGGAAACAAAAAGCTTTTTTTGCCCATTAACATTGGTTTGTACATCTGTATGAACTCATCAACGCTGTTAGCAAGACACTTGCTAACACCTAATACCTAAACCACACTTCAGCTACAGTTCACTCAGCTGATTCACATGACTAAATCATTAGATTAACACACCAAAACCCCCATGGAGTCATACCATCCGTTCAGCCACAAGCACTCCAGAAAGAAAACCGATTGTCAAAAAAGATGGTCTACTTACTACTATTGTATGTCTTCTGAAAATAATGTGTTATTTTCCCACACAAATCTGGAGAGGGTTTAGTTTATTCAAAAAAAAAAAAAGGACAGGTTTATCACTCCTGCCTCTCTCCCAAGCGTCACACAATATAAGAAATAAAGCCAGCCAGGCTGCCCAAGACAGAACAATTTGTACACATGTACTTCAACTATCCACACTAATTTCTTAAGTAGAGCTGGGAAAAAAGCCCCTATGCACCAAAAAAACCAACCTTGCACCAGAAGATTTTATTACATAAACACTACAGGGTAACACAGAGTGCACTGTGCTTTTATACTGTGTGCTGTTAACACGGCCACCCCAAAAATTGTATATGGTTATGTTTAACTCCAAAAACACAGTGGAAGAGAAGGGCAAGGGAAGCTATTTGGAAATTGTAACAATAAAACAAAATATTAGAAAAATGCAAATTCCAAACTGGATGGAAATGAGAGGACAAGACAGTAGTTCATTATACCACAATCACAAATACCAAGGATGAGTTTTATGCTATTTACTCTAAGAAAAAATAGTGAATTCTGAAACAACTTTAAAATAACAAGATGTTTTTATATCATGTGTAACTACAGTGCTGACTCAGATCTGACTGATTCCTGAAGCACAGATACTTGCAGATTTAACAAGAAGGTACAGGTTCATTGAATATTCTCAGTCCCCATCATAAGCCAACTGCTTTGTAGCTGGAGCTGAACATATTAGTTCAGAACTCTCCCAACTACTACTTCTTATTTAGTAATATCTTTGGTCACCATCAGAACACATCAATGGCTTGGAATGAAATAAAGTGTAAGACCCCATCAGATGTGACAAACTCCAACATGACAGCAAGTACTGCTTTCCAGAGGATCCCAAGCAGCTCACTGAGTGATCAGGAGCACTGTCTCTGCACTTCACATTTATCTTGAGGGACACTTGCTTGCCTGCCTCACAGACGGGAGTTGCTGTGGAGGTCTTGTAGGATGCCCTTGAAGCAGCAAGCTGAGGTGAGGCAAGACACTGTAAGTGCACCACAGGGGTCAGTGCAAGCTGCAAACACATGGCAAGCACAGGATAAAAACACTGGAAAGGGCCCCTGCTGCTCATACCTGCAGTATCTAAGTAAAGCCAGGTTTGGATGTGTTCATACAAGCCACAGGCCTTGCCAATGCTGAGCAAAGTCTCTCCAGCCTGTTCACGGAGCACTGACAGTTGTGGTCCTCATGATCTACCAGGTTATGGCCAAGAGAAGAGGAAGTGATCACACAGAGACAAGAATATGTTTTCCAACCTCATCACAGATTCAAGCAAGGATGGAAGCAGCAAACAAATAAATAAAGTGGAGGGCACCCAGCATTTAAAGCCTTTCCTGAGCAACCGGGATGTTCAGCAGATTATTTGTGCAGGAGACCCAATAGGCTACATATGGCAAGAGTGTTAAAATTACAAAGATGAGAGAGCAACAAAATATCCTGAAAGAAACTACCAATCAAAGGCACCATTAGCAGGGGCCTTTCACGCACCACCACAAGCCCCTGCGCTGACTGTGGCTCACTGGGCTGACGGGAAACATTCCACCAAACTAATGGCACAAATTCTCCAAGCATAATGTTCAAAGAACCTTCTGAGAGATGTCACTGCATCTAGAAAGCTCCATTTCCCTGTGGAATGGGTCAGTATTAAAAGGCCAAGAGTTTGTTCTGAGTCCCATCAGCTTTCAGTGATTTCAACACCTGCTGCTGAGTGCCAAACCATGTAGTGCCATGGCAGGACTGGACTCGACACCTCAGTGATCAAGTCACTATTCAATGGCTGGACTAAGACAACTAACTGAGGAAGCTCACAGTTCCCGGTTTGTGGCTGGATAGTCTTGGCACACTATCTCTCCCCAGTAGAACAGCAGTAACTGGCACCAATATAGAAGGAAACTTGCCCACTTAGCAACTCTGAATACTTCAGAGAGAATTACTTCTTGCTCAGAGACCTGCTGACATGTCAGTGTATCTCAGGAATAGCTGTGGATGCATCATTCCTGCCTATGTGCCAGTGCACTTAGGGGCTAAAGATGAAGAATCCAGCTCTTACTGAAACCAGAAGATGCTGGATGACTTCAAGGAACCCTGGACAACAGACAATGTCCTTTCAGGTGATCACTGCCATCCTGTTTTGCGTTTGCACAGCTGTTAGCAAGGGATCAACACAGTGTCTAAGCCCACAGCACTATGATAGCACAAAACCAGTAGTGGCATGAGACTATGCTTTGAATCATTAGCTATTATTAATTACGAAAGAAGAAGTAGTTTCTAGAGCTTGACAAACTCTAAACTCAATATATCCCATGGTATTGGCATCTATGACAGAGAGGAAACCTTATTCACAGTTTTCTATCCATATTAACATGTTTGGCTTTGGTTTTTTCCTCCCAAGTTCCACATATATTTCAACACATGCATGAAAATAGCTGACTTAAATTCTCCCCTTAATTATTGCTGGTTGATGGTAGTCAGTGAAGGAAGCTGCACTGAGAAGGGAAGGGGTAAACCCTACACAGGAAGCATCACCAGAGCTAATAATTTATTTGACCTCTGAGAGAGAGGTGGGAGGTGCAACTGGCTGAGGTCAGTAACAGGAAACCACATAAAAATTTATGTGCATCTCACAGTATGTGTGTTACAGAACAACAGTATTTCTCTTACCCCCCAAATAAGGTGCAGGGGCTCTTGCTCCAGAAATGAAGGATATTCTGAGCCTATACACCGCTGTAAAACTACACGTATGCTGTAAAACTACATATATGCTGTAAAACTACAGCATGCCCCTACTGATCTTGCTGTATAAGCTGGCCCCCTGGGCTTTTTTGTCTTCTTTGCTGTAGTTTGCCCATGGTGCAGCTGAGTTGCAGCCCAACTGTTGCTCTGCTTCAGCTGAAGGAAAAGGAGAAATGGAAAAAAGACCTGGGTTTTTTGGTCAAAAATGAGAATATGCTGAGGGAAAGAAAGAAGGCAGAAGCCTCAAAGTCACAAACTGGGCCTCAGATGAGTTATCAAGAAGTGTCACACCTTCCCTCCACCTTGACCTCTCCTCCACGAAATTACTTTGCTCAGTGCAACACAAACATGTGCCGAAAGCCAAGCCCTGTTTATCACATAGGGTACCTTCAGGATCAGGTGAAACTTAAAGAGCTTTGGCAGCTGTTTGGTTCACACTCATTAACTTCTTCTCTCTGGCACTTATAAACCCCAGACTTGGCAGAACAAGGGGTTACTGGACCCCAGATTTTACCCAGAAGTGGAAGCACAAGAGGTGAACTATTTCACAACTGTTTAAACAAGCTCCTGGTTTAGTTTGCCTGTCTAGCCCACAAGCATAATAATTATACAACCTATGCTCAAAATAAGGCTGCACATGACCTAATAATACAATAATCTTTAAAAGAGAAATCACCAATATCTCCAATATCCATCCATCTATTACTGCTATTTTTAATTCTTAATTTCCTTCAGATAGGCCTATGTAATAGGATTACTTAATTCTCTGTGCAAGTATATGTACAGCATCAGGAAACATTGTGAGACAGCATTCCGTGCTGGCTAACGTGTTCTGATACACAAAAACACCACCAAGTAAGATTAAGTTTTCCTGCACTCCAGATTCTTTCCAACTTGTTCCCACAGCTGTTGGATAAAAAGTCTCTGAAAGTTTAAATGGAGAAACACTTGAATCATAATAACCATTATCTGATAGACCTCCCTAGAAATCATCTTGTAGCAGGAGAGACTGGAATTTCCAACTGACAGACAAAAATAGCTACTGCTTGGATGAAAACTTGGGAGAAAAAGTGCTAATGCCAACCTCACCCAAACCACTCAATTTTTATTACTTTTCACTAGAAGCAGTGAAAAGCACTTTACCCTGGATTATGCAGCTCAGTAT
This sequence comes from Rhabdornis inornatus, assembly GCA_013397075.1. Taxonomy (NCBI): domain Eukaryota; kingdom Metazoa; phylum Chordata; class Aves; order Passeriformes; family Rhabdornithidae; genus Rhabdornis; species Rhabdornis inornatus. The sequence continues at coordinate 38,689 of VWZS01003942.1, read as the reverse complement.
GGGCCTCTAATAGAAGACTTCACTGCAAAATTGCTGTATGACTGAGTGAAACAATGGCTTCCTTATTAAAATATTTTAAAGACTCCTGAGGGAAATGTGGACGGCTGAAATGCCCTCAGTGAAAGGTTCATTGCCATGCTATGCACTTCTGCTGTGTAATGTTTTACAAACTGGGCTGCTCTGTGAATGGGGAGAGTTAGCTCTCGGCTGGCAGAGGCAGCTTGCCTAATACCAGACAAGTTAATTGGTAACAAGCAATGCAGGAGACCTTTGTTCCAAGTGTGACACACACAAATTCCACACTAGGCATATTGACGCTTCTGAGAGTTACTCATTGACATGCTTTATTAAATTGCTTGGACTACACCTCAATGCACCAAAAAGGACTACTTTAAGAGAGCTACATCCTTCTGATGCCTTCTGTCCTAAACTGTTGCACTTTAACCTCAGCCCACAGATCAGCTCATTTCTGGTACAGAAGCATTTCCAGGGTGGATGACTGCGAGAACCTTGCAGTACACCCATATGTGCAGACAATGGCAGTGGGCAGCCAAGGAGGCAACACACAGGAAAGGGCAAGAGTGCTTCTGTAACAGGAAGTGGTTATGGAAGCATGTGTTGTGCTCCCCCCTCCAAAGTAGGTGCCCCCCTGTCCACTCTCAACAGCTTGCTAAAATACCACCCTGCCCTCAGCCTCCCTGAATAAACAGAAAGGGAAAGGAGACAAAAGACATGCTTCTCCTGGCAGGATCTGGAATGCCAGACCAAGAACAGCTGGCCTCTAGCAGGTGGAATACACACAGCACCAAAAGCTTAGGAGCAGCACAGCTTTTAACACTCAGCAGAGCATTCAGTTTATACCAAGTCTGAGGAAAATGATCACGGTTTTCACTGTCCACAGCACCAGCCTGGACAAAACACTTTGATGAACTGGACCATTTGGTCACTGCTTACTGTAAGCATCAGCTCCCATCTCCCCAAGGCCAGATTCAGGCAGCTGAACTTCCAGTGCCAGAGCTGTGGGAGCCTCTGTCCAGCAGATCACCATAGCTAATCTATCCCTAGATGATATTACTTGTTTGCTTTAACACCCTAGGAGCGGTAAGCCAGTCTCACTGGTGCAAGGCTGAACAAAGGAACAAAGAGCCTCCAGCAGTTTGTTGCACAGTCTGCCAGTCCCCAGCCCTATACTTGAACACCACTGCACAGCTGAAATTCAAATAAGTGATAGGGAAAAAGCCAACCATCATGACAGCTCTCTCAGAAGACAGATGAAACCCACTCTTCTTTGATAACACCAAAGTCATCCCCCTTTGATAGGTTATTTTCATGTCTGTGAGTGCCACAAATAGCTCTGAGGCAAGGGAGAAGGCCAACAAACGATACTCGAGGAGGTCCTCGCTCCTGCCTGTCTGGAAAGCAGCCCATGACACTGAAAAGTGACACGTCTCTTCACGGTGCCGGTGCCCAAGGGGGAGCGTGACGCACCCGGCAGCCATGTGGTGGCACAGGCGGCGCTAGCGCTGAGAGCGCCCCTGGGGACGCAAGACTGGGAAGGCAGTTGGCACATCCCCCACTCCCACGAAATCTTGAGATCACCCCCCTCTGCAGTTCCACTCATACATAGCCTGGCAAGCACACAAAGGCAGGGGTGAGCACGTACCTCCAGCAATTGTCACGATACTGTCCAAGGATTAGTCACCCTATTAACAGCATCGCCCTCTGCAACAGGGAAAGAAGCTGTTTCACCCAGAACTCAAGTTTTATCCATCCCACAGCAAATCCTTTTTCATGCATATCTCACTGAGGGCAGCATTCTCTCGCTCTGTGTCTAAGTACACACACACAAACACATGTGTGACTATGAAGGACTTGGTAATTATGCAAAGAAACCCCATGAAACTGACTGATTGCCCCAACACCACAGCACAGGAACACAAAGCCAGAGTGGGTGGCTCAGCAGGCTGCACTGCAATAGAGAGATCTTTCAGGTTACCCCAGATGTACGCATTCTATCACCTCCAGAGTGATTTTCTGCACTGCAAATGTCCTCATGGAACTGCTCACACAAAAAACAAAATCAAAACCCTGAACCGAACAGTATGAGCAACAAATTACAGGCAGAGCGTGACAAACCCCGGAAATTCTGCTTTTGTTCTAACTGCAGTTCTAGGCTACCAGTTTTTTAATTACATGGTTTCCTGCATAATCTGAAAGGTACTGAGCCACTTGAGACCCAGGGAACTGAGGTGTGTGTACAGCACCACCTCCTGTGGGAAGTTTTACTCACTGTAGTTTCAGTGAAGGCCTTCATGACTGATTTTTAATTTGACTTCACTTCTTTAAAGAGGGACACAAACTGTGAAGCCTGGTAGCCACAATACCTTGTATCACTACTTTGATTAAGAACTATTCCAGGAATGATCAGTTTTAAGGAAACTTCTTTTGTCTAGAGAATGATGATTCATCAGATCCAATGGTTTGCAAGCTTCTATTTCAACAAGATATTTATCAGAAAAGTTCCTCAGGTCAAAGACGATGAGTTGAGAAACAGAATCATCTTTCAGCACATGTAGATGACACATCTCTAGTCTGCTAAACAGAGCAGTTCCTTGGCATATAAAATATGCATGTTCCAGTCCTGGCTCTACCTGACTCCAAAGGAACATGAAAGCAGGTGAGTACTGTAATTGCTTTCTCCAAACAGTACCTGCTTTATATAAAACAGAAAAAACCAAACTTGACAAGAGGTAGAGCTGTACCTGCTTTGCATGTGGGAAACAAATGCAACCATCTGCTCTGAATGAATGTCCTACAAGCATCAGCAGCTGGTTGAACCTTCAATCATGAAACTGCATCATCTCACAAATACTCCATTGCTATCAGCCTCCCTTCTCTACTCTTCCTCCTTTCTTTCCTCTTCTCATTAAAATAGGAAACTGATGACAAGGATGAGGAAACAGACTGTTCTGAGCTATTTGTGTCTATCCATTGTCACTTGTAAAAATACATTTTGTACTGATAAGAGGACACACAAGTCTATGAAGTGAATAAATAAGTGCCTGACCCAGTAAGTCAAACAACTCATCTAAGAGATTTCAGGGCAATATTCACACTCCTGTATCACTAAACTAGGAATAAAAAGAGCTCTACAAATAAAAATACAGATTTTTCTACTGTGACCAGTCACATTTAAGGCTCAACTGCATCTCCCCTCCCTTCTTGAGCCGAAGTGAGTTATTCATTAATTCTGATATTCTTTAGTCACTGCCTAAAATGTGAAGTAATTTGTAGAACAAAGACAAGACTTAAGGGTTATACTGGTGGGAGCAACACTCGTATTTGCTTTTGGGGTTGGTTTGTTTGTTTGAGGGGGTTTTAAGATTAAAAGTGAACTTTCCTTTTTTCAGATCCATGGAAAAGAGGTCTAAGAGAAAAATATTGAAAAACTGCTGTACTACATTATTAAACTATACTATTCTAAACTAGATGCACAAGCAGACCTTTATTTAGTTAATTAGTCCTTGTTGTTCCCAAGACAGTGTTGTTCTGTCTCCTTTCACTGAGTACTCCTTAGTCATGATTTTTGGGAGAAAGGTCACAACCTTGCTCTTCCTAGTGACAGTCAATTAAGTGCAAAACACCAAAGCCACCTAGAGCTTGGCTATCAACTGCAGGAAGCATGTTATCTAATCCTCAATTACCTATCTCATCTCCTCTAAGAAATCTCCAGCTGTGGACAATGAGACAGCAGCTGCCATTGCAAATTCCTCAAATCTCAGCTAGGTCTGAAACTGGGTGATGAAAACTGCAGAGAAGGATGGAGAAATCTTAAGATACCGCCAGTGTCTGGCGCTAAAGATACCAGAGTTCTCAGGAAGGCACCAGTATGTTCCCTTCTACAAGGGAACATGCATCTGTTGTGCTTCCATAGACACCAAGCATTTAAGGCCCATCATAGAATACTTGGTCAACCAGGGATCTGCCTTTCCATCTCCATTTGGTTCTGGAAGCTCAAACGTCACAAAATCAATTAAGACACAAACCAACCTATTCAGCTTTCTACATACAATGTCAACAGCACCAGCTCCTCCACATTTCTTCCAGCATCCCTTGGACACTGCAGGCCCTGCACACACCCTGTGTGCACACAGGACATGCAGCCACAGCAGGAATCAGGACTGTGGCAGGGACACCTGATAAGCCGCTTTAGCATTAGCAGTGTAAATACTCCACACACCAACCAACAAGTACAGCCAAGGCTTCCTTTGTACAAACCCACTGTGCTCAATTCAAAACATTCACTGCTTTATTTACTCACTAAACAACATTGAGCGATATCCTTTACAACTGCTGGCTCAACCTGGGCTGTTACAGAAGAAACTACAGATTGATGAACAGCCATATTCTGCACACAATTACGTCTATAGCAAAAAAAGATCTCAGATCACTTTCCCAAAAAAAGACAATCAATAAACAACTGTGATCAGACTGCACCAGGAACTGCAAGGTGTGTACTTAGAGTAATACTAGATCAACGATTTCGGTTATGACTGAGCTGCGGGATTCAAAGGACAAACACATGTAATGGAGACCCTTAAGAAAGAATGCCAGCCTCAGTTTTTGTTTTGGAGAAGCAATTCTTGCCTCACTTATAGCAGTTCAATTTAAACAACCAGAAAAATCTGTTTTGGACCAACGTAAAGGCAACAGACTGGAAATTCTGATGGAGTACTAAAACGTTCTTTAAGGTTTGGTATGTTTAATTTTTCCCTTACAGGCTATGCTTTTTTGTTCTGATGCTGCTGGAAAGCAATGGCTGAGGAACTTCAGGCATGGTGGTGAAAAATACCTGTTTGCTTCTACAAACCCTAAGGGAACAAACTGAAAGTTGTCAATTTTTAGTGACATCTTGAAAACACTCAAAAAAGCTGCAACTTTGTTTATACTGGTTGCCACTCAGTGCTGAATTTCACTAGTCTGTGCCTTAAACTAGATGGGATTTTCTAGCAAAAGCACTTTAACCCACAGGTTATTTCATGGATGGAGATGGTGATGAAGTTAGCTCTTCCTCAGTCCCCGATGAAACCACCATTTTGGCAATGTAAAATTATCTAAGTAGGACAACACCTGCTGCTACATGATTCTGCTATACCTGACAGCAAAGCACTCACAAATATATACAGACAGCAAAAAATAAGCTGTGCATACACTGGAAAAGCATCTCCATTGACACATAGATCCATCCAAGATTACTCACCACTTCAACACTCTGCTATGGACCTTAGTTTTGGAGGCACAGAATTAAGTGAATGAGCATGTTCTGGTTTTCATAGTGAGTACTTCTGTCTTCACAAATTCCCTTAATTTAACATTTTCTCATTATATTGGACTTTAATGAAGGCATCCAAAGCCAAAATCAGATAATAATCAGTAAGTTAATATAAAACACAGGAAATATCAACTGACATGCGTAAGTATGACTGTCTACAAATAAACCTCCCCATCTGGAGGATTTGAATCCCTAGTGCCTGTAATATTCCAAGCTCTACAAAAAAGCTCACTCTAGAGACAATCTAGATCAGGAGTCAGAGTGTTCATCCAAGAAAGGGCTAAGAAAGTGCCCCTGCAGAAGCACTGTTAGGTACTGATATTCAGACCCAAGGACACATTCAGACTAAGAGAAGACTCTTGAGTTTCATTATATTGAATGCTTCATTGTACCATATTCATTCAAGAAAACTGCATGGATGAATTTTTTTTAGTATCGAAATTAACTGGGTCAAATGCCTTTAATAAACTCTTTTTTTGTGTCTAGTCTGGTCTACAACACAGCTACTCCACATAGCCACTCACTGGCTTAAAAGAATGTCAAGATAAGCATTTCACTGTACAGCTTCCTCTGATATATAAGAACATGTTTGTCTAACAAGCCTTACCTCTAAAAGTCCATCTTCAGGCAGGTCTGTGCAGTGAACAGCATTCTGAATCTTGTCCTTCCCAAAGACAGCACGCAGAGTTCCAGGTCGGAGGTGACGGGCTAACGCCTATTAGATACAAGCAAATCAGAAGACCTTTGTGAACCACACTATTTTTTTGTATCATGGATGCAAGAGAACCCTATAAAGTAAAATATTATTATGCTATTAAAATACATGTGGTATATTAAAATATGTGTAGTACACTATAAAAGAAAACATAGATTGAAAGCAGCCCTCAGGAGAAGGACTTGGGGGTGTTGGTGGACGAGAAGGTTGACATGACCCAGCAACATGCCAATTGTATCCTGGGCTGCATCAAAAGCAGCATGGCCAGTAGGGCGAGGGAGGAGATTCTCCTTCCCTGCTCCACTCTGGTGAGATCCCACCTGGAGTGCTGCATCCAGCTCTGGGGTCCCCAACATAAGAAGAAGCATGGGCCTGTTGGAGCGAGTCCAGAGGAGGGCCATGAATGAAGCACCTCTGCTGTGATGACAGGCTGAGAGAGTTGGGGTTGCTCAACTGGGAAGTCTCCAGGGAAACCTTAGAGCAGCCTTCCGGTACATAAAAGGGGTTACAACAGAGCTGGAGAGTGACCCTATTAGGACAGGTAGTGGTAGGACAAGGTGAATGGCTTTAAACTGAAAGAGAGCAGATTAGAAAAATATTACAAAGAAATTCCTCACTTCGAGAGTGGCGGGACAATGAGACAGGTTGCCCAGCGAAGTTGTGGATGCCCCATGCTTGGAGGTGTTTAAGGACAGGTTAGATGGTGCTCTGAGCAAGCTGGTCTAGTGGAAGGTGTCCCTGGCTACAGCAGGAGGGTTTGGAACTACTTGACCCTGAAGATCCCTTCCAATCCAAACCATTCTATGATTCTATAAAGAGAGAAATTCCAACCTGTACTACACACATAGACAACTGCTGAAAAAACATGACCAAGACTATGAATACCTGCTGGAAATTGGGTCAATCAAGCCATGCTGGGTGGCATACAGGACCCTTCATATTGCAGATACACCTTACCTTGTATTAATACAGCTCATGTTAAGATCTTTGCAGCTCTCAAGCACAGGATGCGCTGTCCTTGAGCAGACACAAATGTGCTGCCTTGCAGATTGCTTCCCTTAACACGGAGCTACTTGCTTCAGAACTTGACATTTGTGAAGTCCAGCTGCTGAACAACCTCTCAGTCTTCTCCTTTGACACTGTGATTAGTGCCAACACCTGATCTCCCTAAGGATCAGTCCAGACTCTACATCTTTCTTTGTTCTTTGAAATTAACATTTCAATACTCTTCTTCATCTACCAAATGCCAAATACCTCTTAGGACTCTCTGAGGCTTTTTTACTACAGCAGATACTCAGGTCCTGAGATAACATTCCTCTCCTACATCTTTACTGTGGTATTTCTCTCATAGCCCGGAGGACTGCCTTCATTGGCTCTCCCCTCCATCATACTCTTTGTTTCAAGCCACAATGAAGTGCTGCTGTACTTATCTGCACTATCACTTTGCACCGTTGTCTTTTAACCCCTTTCCTATGCCACCCATGCACTTAGCCTCTCTTCCCAACAGCCTGGAGTCTCTTCTCCAAGATCTATCTCATGCACAGGGAAATTAACCCAATTCTCCCTCCTTAAAACCCTTTGGATGTTCTCCCAGGAGTGCCTGTGACGGGACAGGTGGATGACAAGCTCACAGTACAGCTACTGAACAAAGAAAGGAAGTCCTTCCTTGCCAACAAAGCCTTCATCTATGAATAGGCACTGGGTACATTAGGGTGTAATCGCTTTAGAAGTGGCCAGTGCAGTTTCACTGTGCCACTCCCGGGTGTTTGTTTCAATGCCACAGTTGGAGGTTACTGTTCCCTCAACTGAGTCATCAAACTGGATTGTCCAAGCTTTTCTTAACTTTCAGTGTCAAATGGGTTTGAATTGACTTCATCAGTAGCTCTTAGCTGACCTGGAAAATCTTGTACAGGTAAAAATCAGAGCCAGTCCATGATGCACAGTCTCTTCTGGGATGGCAGTGAATGTTTTAAACTAGTCCCAAAAGTCCTCACCAAGAGCATTATCTGACTACAAAACCCTTTGTCCACTTTTCAGCTTCATCCATTGTTTACCTCACATTACCAAACTAAGACAACTGGACTTCGAGGGCAAGGACTTCTTATATCTCAGCAAGTCCTAGATATTTTCCTGTCATAACAATTAACAATTATTATTATCTGTTACCCACCCAGAAGACAATTAAACTGCTTTAATGCTTGGAGTGTGTATAACCCAAAACATTATACGAGGAGAAGTTTCAGTTCCTCGCGTATACATCACAGGTTATACAAGATCTTTTAATACCAATATCAAGGACATTTGAATAAGACACACTCAACATCAAACGAATTTTGCTTCAGAGGAAAGTTCAAGANGGCTTTAAACTGAAAGAGAGCAGATTAGAAAAATATTACAAAGAAATTCCTCACTTCGAGAGTGGCGGGACAATGAGACAGGTTGCCCAGCGAAGTTGTGGATGCCCCATGCTTGGAGGTGTTTAAGGACAGGTTAGATGGTGCTCTGAGCAAGCTGGTCTAGTGGAAGGTGTCCCTGGCTACAGCAGGAGGGTTTGGAACTACTTGACCCTGAAGATCCCTTCCAATCCAAACCATTCTATGATTCTATAAAGAGAGAAATTCCAACCTGTACTACACACATAGACAACTGCTGAAAAAACATGACCAAGACTATGAATACCTGCTGGAAATTGGGTCAATCAAGCCATGCTGGGTGGCATACAGGACCCTTCATATTGCAGATACACCTTACCTTGTATTAATACAGCTCATGTTAAGATCTTTGCAGCTCTCAAGCACAGGATGCGCTGTCCTTGAGCAGACACAAATGTGCTGCCTTGCAGATTGCTTCCCTTAACACGGAGCTACTTGCTTCAGAACTTGACATTTGTGAAGTCCAGCTGCTGAACAACCTCTCAGTCTTCTCCTTTGACACTGTGATTAGTGCCAACACCTGATCTCCCTAAGGATCAGTCCAGACTCTACATCTTTCTTTGTTCTTTGAAATTAACATTTCAATACTCTTCTTCATCTACCAAATGCCAAATACCTCTTAGGACTCTCTGAGGCTTTTTTACTACAGCAGATACTCAGGTCCTGAGATAACATTCCTCTCCTACATCTTTACTGTGGTATTTCTCTCATAGCCCGGAGGACTGCCTTCATTGGCTCTCCCCTCCATCATACTCTTTGTTTCAAGCCACAATGAAGTGCTGCTGTACTTATCTGCACTATCACTTTGCACCGTTGTCTTTTAACCCCTTTCCTATGCCACCCATGCACTTAGCCTCTCTTCCCAACAGCCTGGAGTCTCTTCTCCAAGATCTATCTCATGCACAGGGAAATTAACCCAATTCTCCCTCCTTAAAACCCTTTGGATGTTCTCCCAGGAGTGCCTGTGACGGGACAGGTGGATGACAAGCTCACAGTACAGCTACTGAACAAAGAAAGGAAGTCCTTCCTTGCCAACAAAGCCTTCATCTATGAATAGGCACTGGGTACATTAGGGTGTAATCGCTTTAGAAGTGGCCAGTGCAGTTTCACTGTGCCACTCCCGGGTGTTTGTTTCAATGCCACAGTTGGAGGTTACTGTTCCCTCAACTGAGTCATCAAACTGGATTGTCCAAGCTTTTCTTAACTTTCAGTGTCAAATGGGTTTGAATTGACTTCATCAGTAGCTCTTAGCTGACCTGGAAAATCTTGTACAGGTAAAAATCAGAGCCAGTCCATGATGCACAGTCTCTTCTGGGATGGCAGTGAATGTTTTAAACTAGTCCCAAAAGTCCTCACCAAGAGCATTATCTGACTACAAAACCCTTTGTCCACTTTTCAGCTTCATCCATTGTTTACCTCACATTACCAAACTAAGACAACTGGACTTCGAGGGCAAGGACTTCTTATATCTCAGCAAGTCCTAGATATTTTCCTGTCATAACAATTAACAATTATTATTATCTGTTACCCACCCAGAAGACAATTAAACTGCTTTAATGCTTGGAGTGTGTATAACCCAAAACATTATACGAGGAGAAGTTTCAGTTCCTCGCGTATACATCACAGGTTATACAAGATCTTTTAATACCAATATCAAGGACATTTGAATAAGACACACTCAACATCAAACGAATTTTGCTTCAGAGGAAAGTTCAAGAGTTTCAGTTAAAAAAAAAAAAAAGCCCCAAGGAGAAAAAAACCCACTTCGACATGGTCCTCATTAAAGGCTCGAGATAAGGAAGTCCGCTGGAGAAACAAGTCACATGTCAGTTAACTATAACTATGTGACACTTTAATCAAGCCTTCCCTCAAGCAACTGTTGATTGCAGTAACAACTAGCTGTAAGGAAGCTGGTAATAGCACTGGAGCTTTCAATTATTTTAATGAAAGTTTGGGAATACTAAAAAAAAAATTATCATGGCTATGAAACCTCTGGAAACAATTTAGAAACAGATCAAGTCTAAAATGCTAAAGCCTGGTATTTTATATTCTGTTTACTGCCTATCCATCAAAACCTCTTTTGCTCAAAGTGTTCTGTCTTCCAACAGGTACAGAAATGCTGCTTCTTATGAAAATTCCACAAGATTTTCCTTGACTAATTTTCCTCATCAAATCCACTTTTTTTTTTCTTCTCTTCTCTCTGTTTTTTAAGAGCAGCTATCGTCTTCTGACTTACCATTTGTTCTAAGCTGTCATTTCTACCTAACAACTTCATGACAAAAGATGTCATGTTTTTGTCCTGTGGACTCACTCTCACTCATTCACGTGGGAAAAAGCTCCTGCTGTTGCACTGCTGTGCAATCTCCCGTTCTTCCTTCCATTTTTCAATGCAGGTTGCTACACATTCTAGTGCCCTCCTGAAATGCAAAGAGGGATGCATTCTGTTCTGCCTGGGATTGTATTGCATCAGAAATGCTCAAAGGTAGGTCCTTCAGCACTTTACACTGTTAGCACCTGATTAATAAAAATCTAAATAAGCCTTTCTTGCCATTAGTTAACAAACAGGATGAAACGGTCTCTGCTTATATTTACATAGCCAAAAAGAAGTACAATAATTGTCAATTCCAAAGTTTTACTATTCCACTGCTTTTGTATTACAACACTGAGGAATCATGAAGAAACAAGGCCTCTGTAAATGATAGAGATACAAAGAGCTGTACAGCTCATATATTGTGTCCTTGTGTACATATGGCTGGAAATCTTGGAAATGCTTCAGGGATGAAGAGAGTTCATTATGGAACTTATTGCTCATATCAGGTATTAATACACACTCTTCTGGTCCATGACAGAAAGCTCACCAATAATTTTATTTATAGAGCTTCATCTCTCACAACAGGGAGATACAAACAGTGGGCTTTGGGTTGGCTTCCCCATGCCCCACCCATCCCCTTTTAAACTTTTTTCCTAAGCTTCTGGCTGAGTCTAGTTTCTGGAGTATGTGTTTTGTGCAATGGTTTTGCAATGGAAAGGAGTTGATAGTAGGATGATGGAGGAGTTAAGAGCAGCTACAGCTCTACCATATGCATGAGAGAAGACTGATGTGTGTGTGCTGGAGCTTTGTGTGCATGTGTAAACAGGGATGACACAAAACTGGTACCTCACACAAGAAGACACTGTCCATGGCAAAACAAAACAGGGCTGCTGTACCAAAAGGCTTCATCCTCTTTGGCCTTACTCAGTAGGTTATTTGATCATCCCTTGCAGGTGGGGCTTTGATCTACAGATAGCCCCTTGAAGATCCTTATCTCGTGTGAGATACAGATGTATACACTTCATGTTTCTCTTTATCATGTAACTGTGTCCAACGCAACACTGCCTGTATGAAGTACTTAGCACATTTCTAAATTTTTTCTATTTCTACACAAGTGAAAGGAAAGAAAAATATCACCAATGCCAGTAATACGTCAAAATCAAACTGAAAAAATCATAAACATATTCATAACCAAAGCTCATTAACTGCCTTTACTCCTAAAGTTTAGGATTTTTTCCATGGGCTGGATGGAAGTTATATAGAATACCAACATGTATTTGAGCCAAAACTGCAGATTTCAAGAAAACTTAGCCAAAGCTGCAAATATCAAGAAAATCTGGTCAGCTTTTCTTAAGCACGGTCCTGAATATTTAATTGAAAGACTACTATTTATATAATTAATTTATAAATAAATTAATATTTATTAGAAAGGCCACTGAATGGATCAAAACTACACAAAGGAACCTTTACAGCCTGAAAATTTGTTGTTCTTAAACATTAACTAGAATGAAGGAACCTTGAAAATTTACTATCCCTCTTGAATGAAGTAGAATAAAAATAAGAGTTTGATCAAACCCTCTCTAGCCACAGTGTGCTCACCAGGCAGGTTCCTTTTAGTTTTGATTTCAGATCAGCAGCATTCATAGGATCTCTTGGGCTGCAACATACTGCACAGATCACTCTATACTCTCAGTAAAACAGTTCTCCTATTCCAGCTGAGCCCTGGCTGTGTGCCTACTCCTTGGTCTTCCTGGTATTCCTCATTCATCACTTTCTGAAGGCTTTGTGTTGACTTGGTCTCACCACCTCTTCCTTCCCCACCTCATGAAGCTTCTTCCTTCTGCAGCTATCCATGCTCTGCTCCTGTCAGGAATGAGATGGTCTCTCTCTCCCCTTGAGGATGCCACCTAATCCAGAAGGCAGAGCCAGCCTCAGGCAAACAAGCAAATGCCTTTCTCCTTCTAAGGACCAGCTACGCCCTTGTCAAGAGAACAGAACACACATTAACTTTGAACAAATAAAACAATGTAAATTCTGCCACTCACCTTGGAATTTGTCTGGCTGACCTTTAGGCATTGGAAAACCTACTGCCTCATCCAAGCAAGGCACCTGAGCTTCCTCTGTAGTGCATAAAAACTATCTAAAACAACATTTGCAGCGCAGCAATTATGGAAGCTAAGGAAGAATAAGTGCCTCTCTCTCTACGTATCATCATAGCTCTTCAGGTGACTTTTATTTTCAGGGAATTTTAGCACCAGTCATATCAAACACTGATGGTTGCAGTAGGGAGATGGACAAAACACCTGTTCCTACAAGCCATCAGCAAGAGGTAACATGATAAAAGCAGTACAGTCTTTGTCATGCAAAAGAGGATACTAGGCAAGCAATGCTGATCGAAGCTTCAAACACTTCAACACTACTGTTACTTCGAGAACAACCTCAGATCAGCCCAAGAGATTCTTAACAAAAGTTCTCATCCAAAGACAAATGCTTAAGTGCCAAAGTGAAATCTGTGGTCACAGGTGACCTTGTGCACAACACCAAAAGAGCAAGCTTGCCTTAGTTTGCTTTACGTTTTTTTTGCAGCTCATACTGCAAACCCTAGCCAACCACTTGTGATGTGTGTGCTTCCCGATTTGTTACCTCAGTTCTGCCCTGGCTTATGTTGCTCAGTTTCATGCAAGAGGTCGCTTGGAAATCAACATCAGCTGCTGCAGAACAATTTTCTACTCCTCCAGCAATTCAAGGTCCAGTTCATCACCCCTAAATGCAGTATTAACCCTTCTGTCTCTATTACAGAGAAAAATTACATAAGATCTTGATGCTGTTGCCACTGTAAAAACTTTAACTGAGGAAGAGTTTTGCCTTGAAACCTGGCATCTGCCTGTAGAAAGGTACTTCATAAAGCTTCTAAATACAAAACCAGGTCCGTGTTAAAGAGCATGCAAGACGCTTCCTTCAGATTACATTTCACAAACCAATCCAGAACAGAAGTCACTTGTTGACAGTGATACCTTTTCTCTTTGCATTCCACATGAGCTGCAGCAATGTCATGTACAAATACAGAGCCAGTATCAAAGGCCTTACACAGACTTCAAGGGAGTCAGTGTTACCTGAAAATGCTTTTGTAGTTTCCACGTATCACAAAAAAAAAAAAAAAAAGCCAAAACCTCCTTTAAACACACACGCTAAACTCCCCTCACTTTTTAATCTTTATCACAAGACAAACTCAAGAACCTGGAAAAGCTGCATTCAAAGTCTTTGTAATATTAAGCCTAACCATCTCTCCCCTTAGCACTGTGCACTTCACCTAGACTTCCAGGTTGTCTTCTCCTGGCTGATGGCAGAATAGATCACTTATTGTCCACTCTGACTTATTGTCCATTCTGACAAGGTTCTCATACTTTTAACTGAGCCAAGTCTGTGTGCACATAGTTCTGTACATGAGAGTGTGGCTGTAAAGGTTTGTTCAGCAAATGAATTGATCTGATCCAGGCAACAGCAGCCAAATTTTCAATTGTAAGGCCTATAAAAAGTGCATCTGAGGCAAAACTCCTTCCAAAATCAAACAGTTTTGCAACAGTGGCAGCAACTTCTCAAACCATAGTTTATTTTATTACGTAAGCTTACTCTTGTCTGAGTAAAAAAAACCCACAACAATCTCTCTACTTTTCTGTTTATTTTAAAGTCAGTCAACTTCTGAACTACCAGTCTGAAGCCCTACATCTTTAGAAGTTTTGTTAATGGACTTAAAATTATATTCCATACTCCAGTGCTGGCAGTTTTCTGGAAGCTCACAAGTCTGTACAAGTTGTTACACTGTCTCCTCCTCACTCCCCATCCCCTCAGGCACTTTGATTCTCTCTGTTTCACTCCCACAGGTTCCTTTACCACTCCTCCTCCAAGGCAGCCCAAAGGTTCTGCACCAGCTCTCTGTGGGTTCTCTGTTGTGGGCAGCATGCGTGGCACATTTGCCAGCCTGAGATAGTACTTTCACTGGTCTTGGTGCTTCTGGTTGATGTTTAAGTGATTCTAATGATAAGTGCCCTGCTCAGAAAGTTTGTGTGCCACTGCCAATATGCTGAACTTGGGCAGCCACATGCCTAAGTTAAGTGTGAATTAGACTGGATAGTGAAACCTTGAAGATAATTAAGATACCAAATACAAGCTGGTCACAAAATAGGAATATAGATAAAATATCCAGCTTGTCCCATTTTCTGGGTGCAATAAGGGATATTTATGTTATTTGGCAAGCTGGAAAAAGGAAGCATTTAACAACTGAAAAGCAACTAACCCCATAAGACATCAGAACACGCAGTATAACTGTAAATTGCATTATTAGATACTTTAAGTTTTAAAGGTGAGATTGTCCTACTGATGCTTTTCCAGTGCCTTCCAAGGCACCTAGAATATCATACATTTATTAATTCACCTGCAAATCAAGGACAAAAACACACTAGGCTGCAAAAGATATTTTGGGATTTTATTAATTCAGATTAGCAAAATATGTGAAAAGCTTCCAGCAAAAGTCACTATGAAGTTGCAAGACATCACTTTTCATCTGCAGATATTTTGGCTGATTTTTCCCTAGTAAGAACAAGAATAATTACAAATTATCTTTTCCTCTGATTTTTTTAGATTAAATTCTACATTTGCAAAGCAGTCCAGGTGTTGGAGCTTTACACTTTACAAAGCAGAAAAAAATGCTTTGAAATTCTACTGAGACTTCCCAAGCTGAACCAATTTTGGACCATGCACTTCAACAGAAGATGGAGACAGATTGAAAGATAAAATTCACTGCTTCAAAACCTGAGAGATCCTTCTCATTTGATTCTTAGCATGGGAGAGACCTTCCCCTTCCCTAAAGCTGTGCCAGAGCAATCTTGGAGGCAGCAGTGCTGCCATCTTCCCACGCATTTGTGAGCAGCCCTGTTCTGATGGAAGGAATCACTCACTATTTGCGTTACAAATGTGTTTTAAAAGCCCCTGCTCTGTTCAAGAGTACCTGTATTAGCCAATGTGCCTATACATACTAACAGATGGTTCTTGGCCTGGAAAACTTATAGGAAGAGACACAAAAACAGAAAATAGCAGAATGGACTCCATTTTCTGGAGTGGGAAACCAAGTCAGTGAGACAGTAATTTTCCAGAGGCAGAAAAGAAATATATATTTCACAAGAATCACAAGGTCAATGTCTAACTTTCAGCTCAGATCTTTAAAATCTCAGGTCACTTTCTCAACTATTCTCTCTCCTTGATGTAATTCATACAGGAATTCATCAAGGAATGCTTTGTAATTCCTGGGTAGCACTCTGATGATAAGCCACAGTCTGCAGAACTCAGACCACACCAGGTCACCTAAGGGAACCTGAGAGCTGCCATGTGAATATGAAGAACTGCTGCTCACCCATCTTCCACCCTGACCATGTTCTAGTCCCTTGATGTGGGAAGTCAATGGAAGCAGAGAAAGGAAAAACTTCCTCTTAGGAATATTCAAGTGAAGTCCCATGCGCAAAGAAACTGATAAAAATTCTGCTCAGGTGGCCCTGCAGCAGAACAGAGAATGTCAGCCTGAATTAAACAGACCAGCAAGCAGCACCCCAAATTATTCAGCAAGTTATCAGAAATTGAATTAATCATTTTATATCCAGCTTCTAAAATGCTTTTGTTTAGTTAACAGTGTCCCTAGGCAATGAGACCAGTGATACATACTGAAAACTATTGCTGCAGTTTCTCTCACAACTATGCCATGGCTGTCAGCAGTTGAGAGAAGGAAGAATAATAACAACAGTAACAACAACAATACCCACCATCATTATAAATGTAAAACCAGACTACTTCTTTTTGTTACAGAAGGGAAAGCTTAGGACACAGTATTTGTTTTCACCTGCTTTGAAGCCTTCATTAATGTAGTTCAAGCAGAAAATAACTACAGATACAGAATCACAGAATAAGCTGTCTGGGAAGTGTACCACAAGGATTGTCAATCCAAGTCCTGACCTGGCACACGACACTCCAAGAGTCACACCATCTGTCCAAGACCATTGCCCAAATGCTTCTTGAACTCTGTCAGGCTTGGTGCTGTGACTACTTCCCCGGGGAGCCTGTTCCAGTGCCCAGCCACTCTGTGTGTGAAGAAACTTTGTAATACTTAACGTAAATGTCCACTGACACAACTTCAGGCCACTCCCTCAAGTCCCGTCACCGATCACTGCAGAGAAGAGATCAGTGCCTGCCCCTGCTCTCACCCTCCCAAGGAAGCTGTAACTGCAGTGAGGTCTCCCCTCAGTCTCCTCCAGGCTGAACAGACCAAGCGCCCTCAGCCCCTCCTCATAGCTCCCCCTCAAGGCCCTTCTCCATCTTGTATTGTGGCAGCCAGAACTGTCCCCAGCACTCACGGTGAGGCCGCCCCAGCTCAGAGCAGAGCAGGACAATCTCTCCCTTGCTCGGCTGTGATGCTGTGCCTGATGCCTCCCAGGACAGGATTGCCCCTCCTGGCTCCAGGGCACTGCTGACTCAGGTTCAACTTGCCATCGACCAGGACCCCCAGGTCCCTTTCCATGGCATTGCTTTCCAACGTCTCATTCCCCAGTCTGTCCATACATCCAGGGTTGCCCCATCCCAGGTATAGAATCCAGCACTTTCCCTTGCTGAACTTCATATACAGTTGGTGATTGCCCAGCCTTCTCACTTGCCAAGGTCTCTTTGTGGGGTCTCTGCCTTTGAGGGAGTCAACAGCTCCTCCGAGTTTAGTATTATCTGCAGACTTGCTCAGTATCCCTTCTAGCCCTGCATCCAAGTCATTTATGAAGATGTGGAAAAGCAGAGGGCCAAGGATGAAGCCCTGCAGAGCCCCGTAAGTGACAGGCCACCAGTCTGATGTCATTCACTAACTGTAACCCTTTGTGCCTGACCTGTGAGCCAGCTGCTCACCCATCCCACGACCTGTTTATCCAGCTGTATGCTGGTCACCTCGTCCAGAAGGATCCTGAGAGAGATAGTGTCAAAAACTTTACTAAAATCCAAAAAGATTACATCAACTGGCTTCCCTTGATCACCGGGGTGGGTCATAAAAGAAATTCAGGTTTGATAAGTAGGACTTTCCTCTCACAAAGTCCTGCTGGCTGTGATCAATGGCTGCCTTGTCTTTCAGGTGTTTTTCAATACCTCCCAGAATAATCTTTTCCATAACTCCAATTTCTCTCATGTAAGAATTTATCATCAAGAGTACCTAAGATACACTGTGATCTGCAGCTCCTTTCCTTTGGCTGTTACTAGCTCTACTACCAATTTATTGATGAAGCAGAGCCTGAATAAGAAGTCCTCTGGGATAAGGAAGAGAAGAAGGTAAGTCATGCACTTCTAGGAATTGACTAATCATTCATAATCTGCTGACTGAAAAACATGAAACCTTCTGGGACAGTTACAGCCAACTTCAGTATACTCAGGATCACAATGACATCATGCTTGTGTGGAAAAGTTAACTGTTCTACTGCCATTTTTCTAAATGGTTTTATTACTTTCTCTGTTGTACAATTTCACCAAGCAGCTTTGTGTGTTGACTCTTGCTAACTGCCATTTACAGAGCTCTAGAAAAAGCTCCTGCAGCCTGTTCTACCACGTTCTACTTCGATTTTCTTAAAAATTCTACTTTTATTATTTTCTTAATTTTTAAAAAATGAAATAGCACTTATATTACGTCACAACTTGAAGTATTTGCAACAGCACAGCATAACCAACATGTTCCAACAAGAGGCTAGGACAAATTCTAGTGAAGGACAAGGCTATCTACAGTCGACAAAAACCCAAGTCAAGCATGTAAGCAAACACTCTTAATCTATTCAAATCAAAGATTCTATAAACACACAAGGTCACTGCGACCAGAATGCTAAGAAACTAAAGGAGAAAGTAGCTGTTTAGTGCAATAACAGTATAATTTTCTTTCCCAGACAGAGTGGCCTCAGAACTTGCGATATCTTTTATCACTGCTCCCTTTTCCAAGAAAGAACTGAAGCTGTAAGTTGGTTTTGTTTTTTTCTTTTTTTCCTGAATATTTATTTTCTGGTATTTTATATAATCAAAACCATTGCTCTTCAAGGTGAAAGAGTGATTTGCTGTCTGCTGTAACCAAACAGAACATAAGGTAAGCAAAGAAAACAACCATGTAGACTGAAATTAACCCAGAACTATCATATTCTCTGAAAGGCTCTTACTTTGCCTTTATGGAGTGAATATATTAATTAATCTATTTTCAGAAACCTCAGCAGCTACAGCAGAACCTTAAATAGAACAGTCCAAAGGAAAAAGAAGGGAGAAAAAAATACTAAAAAAATTAAAAGAAAGGGAATCACCAAGGAAGACAGACATCCTCTGACTGCATGAGGACACTACAACCTGAAAGTTCTGATGATCAGCTGTTTGTATTGCTGACAAAGACTATTTTCATGAGGGGCATATACTCTTGTTTTTAAACTGTATTAAAACCCTCCCATAGGCCAGGTAAATCACACTGTAATCCACTGCAGCTGTGATAAAGAAGCCCTGGAGAGAACACTGCAGATTACCTTTGATCAACCTAACCATGCAAAATTACATTGTATATTTTGTCTATACTAGGCTGGTATCACTCGATCAGCTCCTGTGTTAGAAGCCTCCCTGTCTTAGATTGCAATACAAGATGTAACCAGAAGCATGTATTCTATCACCATCTGTTGAAACCAGGTGGAGCAGTGATCCTTACCTCTTCCATGACCTATCCCTCATAACTTCGGGGGGATATCCTCTGTTAATGGGCCAGCTGTTAAAACCAGGTGGGGCAGTGTCCTTTATCTTTTCCATGACCCATCCTCTGTCCAGGGAGGTATCTTCTGTTAATGGGCCATTGAGTCCCACTGCATGACTGATAAAATTACATCATCCCATTGTGAGATGCCCCACCCAGGGGGAGGAGCCAAGCATTCCCTACCAAGATAAAATCTGAGATTTGGAACATCAGAGCAGCCTTTTTCCACTGGATTCCCAGAGACCCATCTTCATTATCACTGGGCCTTCAGAAGAAAACTACACCCTTCTACAGGGTGTGCTTCAATAGAACCACATCTGTCACTCCAGGAGGACTGCAGCCACCATTTAATCAAACTGCTACCAACACACTGACTGACAGGGTGTCAGGTTGTATTCTGACTCTGTCAGTGTTTTGGTTTTTTGTATTACTGTATTTTTATTTTAATTTTCCTAGTAAAGAACTGTTATTCCTATTCCCATATCGTTGCCTGAGAGGTCCTTAATTTCAAAATTGTAATAATTTGGAGGGAGGGGGTTTACATTTTCCACCTCAAGAGAAGTTCCTGCCTTCCTCAGCAGACACCTGTCTTTCAAACCAAGACACTACCTCTTTTTCTACAGTAATGGGAACCAAAATCTTTCCCTTTAATGCATCTAAGATGCCTAAGCAGAAATACAATAAAGATATGATATTTTGAAATTTATTGATTTTGTATTATGAAGACACAAACCAAGCAAATGACAAAAGAAACTAGGCAAGCACTTCTAAAATTTTGTGTGGTCACTTCTAAAATAAATATAAGCCATCAGTATAAGACACTAAATCTGTAACACCACCCTGAAGCATGGCATTTATTCAAAGCTTGGAGAGAACATTACCAGGAAGATGTGGAAGCATTAATTTCGCAGAACAAGACCTGCAGATGGACAGCTATTACCAAAACCCTGCGCAGTCAGAAAAACCCCACCTTCTCAAGGCTGAATAGACAAATTTACGTAACTCAGCATTTATAAGAATCTTGTGTTCATCACAGTTGCTTAAAATAACCAATTCTTTAATAACAGACACCTACTGCTTTGGGATGGGCTCAGTCTGAGTGCAAAGGGAGCCTTTATGATTTCTACACCAGTCTTTCAGTCTTCATTCCCACCGACCTACAGATACAATTAGTCTTTGTGATTTCAGATCAGACCAAATGTCTTCGTGTGTCTGCAGAGCTGAACAGTACCAAGGCCTCGACCAAAAAAGTTGAGTTTTCTTAAAAAGTAAATATTCTAGGTGCAGCTTATATCCTTACCAAAATGGCTAGTCGTGTGACAGTGGAGGGAAAGGCAGAAACATCCAGCTCCAGTATATCCTGGTACTCGCCATTCTGGAGAGTAAATAGGAAGTCTCCACGGTAGCTCAGCAAGTCAAGGAAGATCAGTAACCAGTGCTGTAAATGCTTTGTGGCACAGCCCTGCTTTCCTTCAGTCTCTGGGCTCATGTTAAGCTTCACTCTTATTGCTAAAATAGGGCAAGTTATTCCAGCCTGGAACCAGGCAAGAGGTACCCTGAAAGAAACATTTCAAAATCAGAGACAGATTGACATAAGAGAAAGACAGGAATGCAGATGGGAACTCTGAAGCTTCTGAAGCTGATGGAGGACATACAGAATCTTTGACAAAATATTGTTAACTTCTGGCAAATTTCCAGAAATCACAGTCAAAAACATGTCTTGTCATCAGGGGATACTAAAATATCATAGTGTCAGGTAGCAGAGTAAACTCCAAAAAACCCCTTAGTACATAGGCTAGAGGGGCTTTGGTAGTCAACTAATTATGAAGAAACGGCATTGAAGCAACTGGAAATGAGAGGCAAATACACTCTCAGTCCTCTCCCAGAGGGCACAAGCACCTTTTGTCCAGAGGATGAAAGCAGCAGACTCTCCAGTGTCATGCCTCTGTGGTGGCAGTGGGCCTGGTAATAGACAATGCAGTATCTTTTACTAACTATTTTACCAAATTACTCAAATTTGGGACCACTGAACTAAAGTCCAGTGACCTCACATCCAGGATGTGTTTAGGTACAACAGTTGCATTGATAGCACATTTAAGTTTAGTAGCTCTGGAGCCGCAGACAAGGAGTGACAGATAAAAGCGCGTTTTTTTCCAACTGTAACTTTGCCAACATGCCTCAATCACAATGGATTTAAAGCAGAGTTAGGTCTTGAGGGCTCTGCCAATATTTAGTCTCCTGATGGAGACTGTCAGTCACCACTAATAACAGCAAATTTTAATCTAGCCATCAAAAATCAAAGTGAGTCTACAAGCTCCAGCTCCACATGACACTGAACAGCCATCATATGACAGCAACCTTGTGGCAACAACAAGCCACATCTAAAGCAAGCCACTTGCAAGCAAAAGGCTCCTCCACTACTACTGCTCTGATTTTTGTTCTAATCTCTTCACAAAGATATATTGCTCTGAGGCTGAAATCCCTTTTGCCATCAAAGGACTGCCCATCACCTGCAAAGAGTGGCTTGGAGGAGACAGTCTGCAAGAAACACAGCTCTAAGCTGGTCACTCAAAACTGTAAGCAGATCATACATACATGCCACTACAAAGCACACACACGTGATCAAAGCAAACAGGGCAGCAGGATCAGGGAGGGTGTCAAGGCTTGCCAGACCTCTGAAAAACTTATTCAGAAGCAAAAGAGACATCAGGAGAACTTACTATCAACACTGAATTAATGCCTGTAAAAATTACTTGGACTCTTGACTCCCAGCTGCTCCCAGGGCTACACAGAGCTTTGAGAGGAAGAACAAATAATTATGTTTTGTTCCTGGTGCAGCCAGTGTAGACCCCATCCATGCAATTTAAACCAGGGAAAGCAACTCACTGTCACAGCTGTGATGTTTGGCATCCACAGAGACACAGGCTTGTCTCTGACAAGAAACTGTAATACTGTTGGAGGTAAATTTCAAATCATACACCAACATACTGACAGTCTAAAACAGTAGTGACAATTCCTAGTTGCAGTCACATTGCAGCTGTGGGTCATTAGAGCACAGCTATCTTAGCATTTCCTTTCTTCAAGATCCCATGCCTGTGCACAGACAGGTGACATGGAACAAGGCAGGAGAAGTCCTGAACCTACAGATACCTTGGGCTTTATGAATCAGCAGTGCCAGCTTAGAAAAAGGAGGCTGCACTAGAGGGAAGAATCCTCCTCCACAGACAAAAACTACCCTGTCTCCCAAGTAAGAGGCCTTAGCTCTGTCTAGAACACTTTTTCATTAGACCTGCAGAAGCTAACATAGAAATTAAAAACTGAAAGGGCAGAGTCAGATGATTGACCCTAAATAACATCTAAGCAATACAATCATGTCTTTCCCATTGCTGGCTTAGACAGCAGGATATTGTAACTGGTATTGATTGGTCCACTTCCTACTCTAGCTGATAATAGTCTGCATCTGAAAGTTTTTATTTTTATTACATGACTCAGACTATCTGAGCAGATAATCAATTATATTAAAATCTTTTTCATTAAAGAATTAGATTACAAAAATATTATTTCTCTTGAAAGACATTACGTACTTCATTGTCAACACTCCTATCAAGGCTCACTAGGCTATAGGGAGAATCCACACTGAAATAGCTATAAAGGTATTACCAGAAAACAAGTACTTGGAAGGTCAAAAATAGCCTTTATATTCCTTTACATCTTCCACTGAACTATTCTTTATATGACGCAATATGAAAATATCGTGCTGACAATGTAGCTCTAGGAATGAACATGAGCATTTTATTTTTCAGTGCTAAAGATTCACATGAGGTCTATAAAAACAAGAATCTTACAGCAACAGTGCTCTTTGGCTCATACTGTTATCCCTGTTTAACTGATATGATTAACTGAGGCAGAAAGATATTGAACTTTTTGACCAAGGTCACACAGTGAGGTCAGGAATGGAGCTAAAGCAGACTCCAGCTCTTTCAGTTCGCTGCTTTGTTTCAAACCACCTAATCTCCCTTTCAGCTCTTTCATGAAAAAGACTTGATACACTGTTACACTAAAAAGTGCAAATCCCCAGGGTAAAAGAATGTAGGTTAGAATTTAAAGCAAGCCTATGAAAATCCCCTTTTAGTCCACAGGATGCAGAAATATTGCAGCACATCCCATCACTTTAATAATATCTCACAACAGAAGGGACTTGAGTCACGTTTAGTGTACTGCCAATTCCAATTAAAAGCTCTTAGGATTTCTAAAAGTTATGCAGTCAGTCAGGAACATGTAGCTGATGTAGTAGACTCCTGGAATCATGTATTATAACCAACTTTTTAATTTGCATATGAACAAAGTTCTAAAAAAAAAGCCAAACCAACCAACCAAAACCCCCCAAAAAAACAAAAAAACCCAAAAAACCCAAAAAACAACAACCAAAACCAAACAAAAAAAAAACCAAACAAAAAACCCCCCAAAAATCCCCAACCCCCAAAACCAACCAAACAAAAAAACAAACAAACAAACAAACAAAAAACCTCCAAAAAATAAACCACCCTAATTTTTACAGCATTTTTCAAGTATTTCATGAATACTAAGTAATCATCTTGACAATTCCATGACAGAATGTGACCAAGCAGTTATTTCAACATAGAAGCTGCACAAAGACGTGAAAACTAAAGCTGCAGGTTCAGACCTAAGCAATAACAAAAAGTCTCCTCCAACTGCTCCAGAGGCCAAAAATATACAAACATTAGTGAAATGAAATATCAATGCCATCTCAAAACTCAAGCAGTGACAGGATTCCCTAGCTACCATCCCCTTGTTCCAAGGTTTTCCATTACAGATTTTACATCCTGGTCCCTGTTAAAGAAAGCCAATTCAATGTAGAATATGTTGCTTTCTTTTTCTTCCTTACTGAACTTAAACAAGGCAGATTTCTTGATAATGCACGCTGTGCAGCATTTATCCCTACCCCTCCAAGGCTTTTCATTTCTTTACGATGAAGGAGAAACACAACTTCATTTCTGTCAGACTTTGGTTGCAGTTAGTAACTTTTACTTCCAAGTAATAGTGTATACTGAAAGTTCAAAGGACTCATGTTCTGTAAGAATCAGATTCAATTAACTTTTTAAGTCCTCTTCCTAGCTTTCTAGAACAGTTACCTCTTTGCCATAGGTGTAATTTTTTTCCTTCCATTTTTTTTCTTTCCATTTTTTTTCTTTCTTTTCAACTGCACCAGTAGAAACAGTGAAATAGCACCCAGCAAAAAATGTGTAATTTAACAACCTGCATAGCAAGATTTGATAGTGTATTTTAAAAAAGGGCGTAAATGATTCAGACACACCATTAAAATCAGTGGGACTTGAAGTAATTTCAGAAACCCCATTCTTATTTGTAATTTTAATATCTGAACAAAAGTTCTCGCTGCTCATAGGATGTCACCATTTCAAACCTTATTGGTTTGTGTGCACAGCAGAGCCTGAGGATGCCTCCCCTCCCTGAAATGCTGCAGTCTTGTGTGACATTCAGAGACCTTTTTAACATCGCAAAGAAACATTTTCAAGATGGGCATCAGTATGACTGCAGGCCTTTTATAGGGGTGCTGCAAAAATAAGTAGAGTAAATAGCTGTTCATTACAGTAGATGTGGAGAGAACCTTCCACTTCCAAGGCCCACATATCAGCCACAGAGGCAAATCAGGACAGAGAGGAAGAGGCACAGGGGGACACCAAGAGCAAGGCATACAAGTAGTCTGGGACCTGGCTAGAGACTGCAACTGAAGACAAGAACAAGCATCACGACTGGACTACAGAAAGGCCTGAGGTGAGACTACTAATGACACAAAAGAATGAGCTGCACTCCAGGAGCTGAAGCCAAGTGTGATTAAAGAGGCTGACAGCTCACCAAGAGTACAGTGAGCCAGCCAGACACTTAGGAGAAAAGCGCCAGCATACAAGAAGGATGCAAGGAGCAGCAAGACCTGCAGAAAGGCATATATCCTACTGCATGTACTATCTACTGGGGACAAGTGTTCCACAAGCCAGAAATCTGCCACACTGAGCCCTTCAATCAGACCACAGTAATTTTGGCAGTGAGCAGGTTCAGCACAGCTCCTTCCAGAGAAGTATCTCTATCCCACCGCCTGCTTTCCAGATCCGATAGGGCTCTTCATAAATTACTACGAAGAGACTCAAACCACGCTTTTGTTTAGTTGTCTTCCCTACTATCACAGAGGAAGTTTTAATAAAGCATTTATAAGCTGGTTTATAATGAAGGGTATTCTTGGCAGAGAGCTTTACTGACCTGCAGTGCTAACAAAAAATTACCCGCTTATAGACAATAGCCCAAAGTTCCATTTAATTTTTAGCATTACACACTTGTTATAAATTGTTATCTTATTAAAGTCTAATCCTCAAAATAGAAGAATTCTAGTTCTTTCTTCAGCCCTAAACATCCTGCAAAACCAAGAACAGACTGAAAGGGCTGTTAACATTCACACCCAGTTTAGGTACCTGACATGCCACAAAGTAATTATTACATTTGTTATGTATTTAAGATATAATTAACAGCACAGGTCATTGGGAAAGATTCATCATATAAGCCAAGTTCCAACACCTTTACTCACTTCAAATAGCACTTTGCCTTGGAAGCAATGACAGTGATTTCAATGGCAGATAGGGTACTCTAACAGGAGCCAAAGTGACCCAAATGGGTCCATTTTTGCAGTAAACTTGGTCTTCTCCTGTGTTTATGAACAGACTGCACACACATCAGGATCTAGCATAAGTAAACAGACAAGGTATAAAGAGATCCAGATCTCTCAATGACAATGCACTATTTGCATGACACTTAGATGCTCCTTAACCACTACAACATCAAGCACAAATTATCTTCATAGTCCGCATATAAACTCTTTCGGTAATGGAACTGTTGTTATGGTTTCTGCTACTCCTATTTCAGACAAATATTGTAACCACAAAGTGAAGGTGTAAGCTTCTCTGACAATTCCAGTTGTGAATGACAAAAGCCAAGACACCTTAGCCCCTTTATCCTCAAGGACAAGATACAAGCAGTACAAAGAGACAGACTAATTTCAGGCAATGATTAGTCTTGAGAGCAGCTGCAGTTACTGTACACAGGCTTTATATGCTTGGAGAATCAATTAATTTGCAATTTTTACAGAAAACAGTGCACAGAAATATAACACAGTTGCCCGTTTTCCAAACATACCATTAGTGGAACTGCTCTGATGTCAGCGTCCACAACTCACAGCCTCTGCTTCCACTAGAAGCAGGCTGGTACTGATTTTCACTTCACAACACAGACAGTTAACCATTACCAGGGAAACACAAACAGCATCACTAGGTCACTGAGGAGCAAAAGATCTGGCAGGCAGGAAATTAATTCCCTCCTTTGTGGTTTTCTTCTGTCACCTGGAAAAGCCAACAATTTATACATCCCTCAGCCCATTGACAGCTGCTTACACACATTGTAATAGTTATGACAGTTTTTCATATGAGTAAGGAAAACCAATGAAACTCCCCGTATACAGGAACAGTTGTCTTTCATAAGCAAAAGCCACTGTGATGTTTGCAGGCACAGGTTGATTTTAATGTATCGGGTAATAAACAAGCAGGTACATGAAAAAGATGAAATAGGCCCAAATAAAATTACTGCATCTTTGAATGTTTTAAAGACCAGAAACCTTAAACACGGAATTTGAAACAAAACAGAAACCACTATATTGTGTACATTACTACTGATACACCATCCTGCAGTTAAAACTAAGATAAATGGGTTATGCTCTGTTTACAAAATGCTAGCCCAGTAGAGAAAAATTTGAATGCTACCAAACAGAAGAGGCAATAAGGTTTGGATAATGCCTTTAACCTGTGCTTTCTATAACGGAAACTCTGGATCTGAAGAAAAATATATCCTGAATAACTTGTTCTCCTCTTCAAACATTCATCTGTGTGATTCTTTTCCATAAAGACTGGTGAATTTCCCTCAAGTCTGCAACTAAAACATTAAATTATAACACAGAAAACATACAAACCCTGACTTCAATGCCTGCATCTTGATATTTCACCTCATTGTTCTTGCGTATAGAGCAGCCTTCACTGTTTAACAAAAATCTGCAAACTTTCTGAGACAGCACTTACACCTGTCTTCAAACTGCACACAGTATCACACATATGTACTTATCCACCTCAAGAAATGAAAAATAAAAGCTAGAAGCAAACAGGTATGAGAACTTTGACACCCTTTTCTGTTTGCTTCCTTCTGA
Organism: Rhabdornis inornatus; assembly: GCA_013397075.1. NCBI lineage: Eukaryota > Metazoa > Chordata > Aves > Passeriformes > Rhabdornithidae > Rhabdornis > Rhabdornis inornatus. Next base: position 10,839 of record VWZS01003942.1, on the reverse strand, counting down.
AAATCAAAGGAACCTATTCTCCTTTCAGTTTCATCCTAGGAGAATGTCACAGACTGCAATGAATTAACATTTGATTACACTGGCATCTACAAGCAGTAACTGTTTGTTCCAGGGCTCTGAAGCCTTGTATTATTGTATTTGTGAATCTTTAATAGAGATTTTTGCCTAGATAGCTTTCCTTTCACATAAATGTCATCACAGTACTTTATCATCTGGTTTAGGTAAGATCAGAAGGGCTGTTAAAGGGTTTGCAAATTGGTCCACCAAGACTAGTGTTTGGCCTCTGTAATAAGGTAATACTGACACGTTTCTAATGAGTGCAGCAGGCATGTGGTAGCCATACCACACTTCGTCATTTTAATTCACTTAGCACATCAATTTTTTAAGCTTTATTTATTACTCAAGAAAGTACTTACAGGGTCAGAAGGACCACAGAAGTCTCTGAACACTTTTGAAGGATCGAACTGTCTAATCTCCATTGCTATGCAAGGGCCTGAACACAACTCTGAAACCATCTCCTAGAAGAAAAAGAAGACAGAAAAAAAGTTGAACTCTTCGGGCTTTATCAACAGCTATATTTCTCCCTGAAACTAGGCCCAAACTTACAGGACAGGAACAATTAAGAAATATTGTTGCATTTAGGAAAGCAAGGACACTAAACAGATACCATTAGTATTCACCATTAAAGAAACGTTTTCCATTTTGCTATTGGGTTTAGAAGGTGGAAATTGAGAAAAAATGGATATTCAGCTTCAACAGGATACTGAATAGCATATAACAGCATCCACAATACTTTAAATTCTTTTGTAGGTACATCCTGATTGACCTGGACCTAGATTTCATGGCAGAATCTTGTAACTTGTCAAACTAACTAGACTGAATCTCTGGAATGCACTTTGCTGGGTTTTAAGCCTGAAAAATCACGCTATGTTCAGCCAGTTCCACAGGCAGCAATGTTCTTTGCAGTGTTCCCTACCAGAAGCACAGTACACAGCCTGTATCTATTTCCAAATATACACTCATTCAATGGCTTTAAGTCATTAAAATGTCTCCTGGGCTTTTGGTTCTCAGTGTCTTTTCATCACAGATTACTACAGAAGCTGAAACACACAAGCCAACAGAATCTGTGGCATAACCTGTTAGGGAAAAGGTCTGACAACATTCTTGTGATGTAGTAATACCAGGATCTCAGTTACAGTGAAATCATCTGTTTCCCCGGAGTCTTCAGGAGAGTAAAGAGACATTGTGAGTTCCGTGTGGGTGATGAAGATGGGTCTTAGTTTTCATAAGCTTAAATTAACTCTGGGCATTAGTGCCAATTTGGAGTTTATTAATTAGAGGTATAGGTTTCACAAGCAGAAAGAATCTATTTTGATGTTCTAGTCCGATTTCCTCTTTTAAATCATGCCCTTATAACTGCATACTTGTCTAGAAATCTGGGCAGACAAGTTTTAAACAAATCAAGACAATTAAAGGAATCAAAACCAATGAGGAAAGACAAAAGGACAAAACATGCACAGAAAGTAAGGGAGGACAGTTAAGGACTAACAAGGTTCTGCAATCATGCCCACCAGCCACACACAAAGATGAACCACGGCAAAGCATACAGAGTGGATGAAAGAACAGAAGGAAAATAAGAACTAAGTCCTTCTCTTCCTTCTATGAATTGTGACAGAAAATAAATACACAATGACTCCAAGTCAAGCAGCACTGTTCCAAAAAGCTGCTATCCTCATACTGGATTCCATACAGAGAACATGTGCCTAAGTTCCCCTCTCTGAATTATATCCAGTGCCTCTATCAACCAGATCCCAGGAAATTTAGGTAGTAGTATTCCTTAAGGACATGAAAAGAGTGCGGACTAGCCTCATGCTCTACAACATAAATAATTAATTCCAAAAACTGTGTTATCATCAACAGATCTTCTGTTCAAAACAGGTCAAAGAGCCATTTAATTCTGCTAAGAAACAGTATTTAATTCTCCTAAGAAACAGTAAATTGCCACAAAGTCAGTGCTCTGAAGAATTTCATTAAATTCTGTCATCTAAACAACTGTTAACAGGAAAACATAGAAAAAAAACGGGCTTTTAACTTGAATCAACTCTGCAATTCCTGCAAACTGTGGTTATCCTTGTTCCTCGCTATTTTATTGTTTCGGTCTCAGCATGGACATCCCATCAGCAACAGGGAACAACATGACCAAAGTTACTCCTGGCTTCTTCATTACTGCACAGAGCTGAGACCTGAAGGCCAGCTGCCACCAGGTACAGCACACAGACAGGTGGTTCTGTGTCAGACAAGCCTGATCTACTTATACAGCTGCATCAAGTCCAGAGTTAAGTCTAAATAGCAGATAATGTTTGTCTGGTGAGGCTCCCAGTTACAGCTACATCAAATTTTCTCTAGCAAATAGTTTATTCATCAAACAGCATGGTTTGTGGTCTACCAGAACCATTCCTTGAAGTGGATCAAGCTCAAGGATTTTTGATTAATGAAGTGGATTCTGAGTTGATCTAAAATAATCTCACTTCTTTTCCCCCATTGTCTACTCTGGCTAGAGTAGGAAGTACAAAGCAAAACAGCACAAAAATTAGGCAATAGTATGTAAAATCCCATGTCGGGGATACTAACAAAGCTAAAATGTTGGGCAATTGTACAGCTTTCTCTTTTTACAAAGTACTTTATATACAATTTTAAAGTAAAACCTTTATCTGACTGACAAGGAATAACCGGAAGAAATGGACATACGATTTTTTAAAAGGATTTCTGGATGCCAGATCTTCTGTGCTGAGTTATTTTGGAATGATAAATAAAATTTAGATCAAAACAGATGGTTCTGAGTCACATATAGAAGAGGTCATATTCTTTCTCCAACATCCTATTTCGTAACATACTTTCCTGTTTGGACTGCACTCACAATATCTGCTGCTGTTCCCATGTATGACTTCTCCAGAACCCTTTACCATCATGATTAGCTTTTCCATGTTTCCTGTTTCTCAGATATCCTGAGTGCATTAAAATATTAATTTGATTTCTTTTCAACTGAGTCAATCCAGCACACATAACTTGCAGGATGGAGCCTCACACTTTTCTTGACGTCACCTAAAATGTATTTTATTTATTGACTTGCCTTGTTTAAATGTCAACTTTCCTTCTGAGTAACTCTCCAATTAAATTATGTAACTATAATTTGAGACTTGTTAGAGGGTTAGAGTTCGTGTAGTCCAAGAGTTGCAGAAAATGGTAGAGAATTTCCCATTTTGTTCAAAGCAGAGACTTTTGCAGCACTATGGGACTCCTCAGGCCCTGAAATACGGGTCAGATACTTCCATTTTTCAATTCTGCCACATATCTACAAGTACGCCTGTCTAATCTCCCTTTGGTACTTGCAAAAGATGATGTTCAGAGGAGGCCTTGTGAGTATTCCCCAGTCTGAGAGTGAACTAACAGTACTCCTAACCCATTTAAAGACAAATCTACAAACCCTATTGAAGTAAGTTAGACTGAACAATCATAAAGGTGGAAAAAAAATTAAAATTTAATTTTCAGAGTAATATCAGTAAATATGTAGAAAACTTATAATAATGTAACCATTTAAAAATCAAGGATAATCCACAAAATAATAGCATGGCAGTAAAGCTAAATTCATTACTATGAGTAAATTACATATCAAAGGAAAAATTAGTATGAGTAAAATGAACCAAAATCCTCTGAGAGGTGATCCAGAAATACAAGCTCATCTTCGTGTATTCCCATTGTTCTATCTACAGTCAGGAAGTTTTATGTGACACTACAACAAAGCATAATACTATAGAGAGTCTCAGATGTGCACTGGGATTACAGCATATCTTAAACTTCTTAAATTTTCAGAATATTTAGGGAAGTCAGATGAATAAACCAAAGAACAGTTCAAGATGTCATTAGGAAAGCCTCCAATACAGCAGCCTCATTGTAAAAAAAAAGATAAATATGTATTTTGGTCCAAGCCACTACTGTAATATCCAATCAAACAAAGATGCAAAGACAATACATTCTCATAGACCAACATCAATAAAATAACTTCTCTGGGGGAAGCTGAGGACATGACTCTGTTGTATTTTACAAATTCCTTGGCTGAACAATTTTCATTAAAGGCTCTCCTCTACTGTGACACACATAATGCAATTCTCACAATTAATTAATTTATTTGGGAACGAACTAGAACTATTCAATTCCAGGTTCATAAAAGAAACCACATCACAATCCCAGCAATAAGAAATGTGGTAATTTCCTCACTTGAGCATATTTCATTTTCAAACGGATTCTTGTTAAACTTACACTTACCAGGTATTCAGGGACGACGCCTTTGTAAATCTCATAAAATTCTTCCACATTTGTACGCTCCATGTTGAACTAAGAAAACCAAAATGTTAGCCAGTCTGAATTAAACAACAGGAATACACAGACACCCCTTCTTAACCAGCAAACATTCAGAATCTTCTAAGTTTTACTAGGTAAAAGGAATGGCTTTACCACTGCAATATGAAGCTTGTCAGCAGCTTAGCCAGTGATGCCACAGGCAACATTGCACAGTATCTTTTTCCACATCAAATACAAGTAGACAATGTAATGTTGGCTGATCCCACTAAGAAAAGGGCTATTCTTCATTTGTGATGGGGATTTGAGTGACAGGAGAGTGCCAGATCCTGAGACTTCCACCAGAATTGAAGGGCAGGACTCTTGGGAACAATCTCTGTGCCAAATCCCTTTAACTGCCGAGAGTGTTCAGGGTGTCAAAATCCCTTAAGTACCTTTAAAATCATTCCCCATAATTAATACTAAATATATATTTTTTTAAAAAATAAGGAAGGATATTAACAATAGTTTCATTAATCTTAGCTAGTACATTTTGTAAAGATATCTCAAATTGCTCCAGAAGAGACAGATACCATTATCTCCCCTCTTAACTATAGGGAAACTCAGATACAGGGAAGTGAAGTGTCTTGGCTCAAGGTCACCAAGCAAACAGAAACAGATTAGTTGATCAATCAGATACTAAAACACAAATATCACAAGGACAATGCTGATCCCAAAACATTGCTACAGTCTCTACAAGGGTTTTATACTGCAGGAAGACATCTGTGCACTGCTACGACATGCATACAGCACTACTCCAACTACTGTTTATCATAAAAACACACAAAAGGAAACCTACCATCTGCAAAGCTGAGATCTCAAATCCTTCCTTGAGGATGGCTTTTACAATCTTTCCAGCAAGCCCTGAAGAAACATGGAAAATGCACTATTCAATTTTAAAAAGCAGTATTTACAACTGAAAGGTATCATGCCAATATACTGCTTATTCTCAAACCAAAAAAAGTGTTTGTGTAATGCAGTTAGAGGAAGCCGAGAGCAGAGCTTAGTTCACACACTCTATGTGTTCTAAATGAGATTACGTGTTGATAATTTCAAATAACTAAATTCCATGCAGCCATTGAAAAGTATTTCTACCAAAAAAAGGTCATGAGTGAAGCCTTTGCTTTTCTCAGATCAACTGCTAAACCTCCAGTTGCTGCAAGACTAAGATTTATATTTTTAATGAAGACCCACTGCCAATACTGATGCTTAATCAGTCGTCAATTCAGAGCACCAGCTGTCTTTTTATTTTTACAGGTCCCACTTTAAGCCAGAAACAATGTAGGGTGATAACAAATGTTGCCAATAAAATAGCACAGGAGTTCATGTTTTCTACAGGAAAAAGAAATAACCAGTGCAAAATAACCTACTCCTTTGAAGTTTACAGCTCACAAATATGCTATTGCTGATGATACTGCTTGCTTATTCTCTCCAGAACTCATCTTCAGAAACTAAATGATATTATAAAACAAAACACTGAACTTCAGAAAACAAAAACCACTGATTTTCCACTGAATGTATATTTTATATTTGCCTGTGGTTGTAAGATCAGGCCATTCTGGAGATTATGTCAGCCAAGCACAGTACTCTGTGTGAGTGAATTTCACAGAATCATTGCTTTTATAGAAAACAAATGCATGTCCTCTAGTACAATTTGTGAGAAACCACAAATTTCTGGACACACAAATTCACCACAAATATCTAGAAAATAATTAATCATAGAAGAATGCCCTGCAATGAATGACAACAGCAGGATGTGACTCCTGGCCATTAGACCCTTATATTAAGTTAGTTATTAGTCTTTAAATTGCAGGATATTTAGCACTACGTAAGTTTAGGAGATGAGAATAAAACAAAGCTAGTATGGAAGTTATAGCATGCTTGAGACACAGCCTACTAATACCTGTGGCACAGGACTGGGGAGCTTCCTACCACATTAAAAGGTTAATGGAAGCTCTGGGTAAATGAGACTGACAGTTGAAAGGCTTTCAAAAATTGTATTTACAAATGAAAATTTAAAAAAACATTTTTCCTGAAGTATTTGCTACCACATTTTCACACTAAGGTTTAGGTAGAAAAGCCTTCCCTCTATAAAACACTGAATATTTCTTCCAAAAATCTTCCAGCTACTAAAGGGAAAACGTGAGATTTTTGGTACATACTTAGTCCATGCAGCTCTTTGTGTTTATAGAACATAGAAATAAGCAGGGGCAAATACAGTTCCTGTCCCACTATACTGTTCCACCATGTTTTGGTGAAAGTCTCCACTTGACACTCCTGTGAATCCAGGGGAAAAAAAATCCTTTTTTTCTAAGATGAAAAAAATAATAATTGCAACAGCAAAATGAAGGGACTTGGAAAGGTTTGTCCAGGAAATGCAAGACCACATCAGAGAGAGAAACCAGAGCTCTGGTTTCTTTTTGTCCATCCTGCTGGAAAGGCTGAGCAGCTCATATGCTTCCACACAAGTTCCACTGCAGCAGTGAGCCTTTAGTCTTGTTTTCAGAGATGAATGGGCAGTTTGCAAAGAGATCAAGTGACTGGTTGGGAGTCATTCAGGAAATGAATAAGTAAATGGAAGAAATAAATTAATTTAATTAATTAACTAATTAAATATGTGACACAGCATAAACATTTCCTCATTCTCAATCTTCAAAGACAGAATTCTGGTCAACTGCTTCACCAGAAGCCAGCAAAGATGAAGGAAGGGCACTGGCAGATAAATGGTCACTGTCACTTGCAGGGAAAAAGCTATGAGAAAGGTAAGGGACAGCTGCTTTGCCTGACAGATGTCCACTTTACACTTTATCAGTCAAGAACAGGCTGCTTGCATAGGTACTCAAAGCCAGCAAGCATCTAATTAAAATACATCAAGTTACAGGGTATTATAGAAATCTGCTTTTTACAGAACTTCTGTCTTCAGCAGTTTTACAGCCTACAAGCAAAATCCATGTTTTAGAGAAGCAAAGATGGACTCTATTCAGCTTTCTGGGCTGTTTCTCTACTGAAGTCTCTAAGACCTATGTCTTCTGTAGAGAGGAGATAGTCTCTTTTAATGGTAGAAATTCAAGTAGGAAGCTTTTTGCTAAATACCTTTAATGCAAACTTCCTTTAATAATTGTGATAAATCTATCAAGTTTTTCCTCTACATTGTATTTCTGAGTTCACTCTCACTCATCAGAGCAGCAGAGCACTCTATTGCTCCAGATAGATTGCCCACGTCTGCAACACCCAGAAGGCTTAACCAAAGGATTTATTGGCACCATTCAGACAGACAGACACCTCACCCACAAAATTCAAACTGCCTTGAGGAAGAAGGGCCATGAGATTTTATTTGTGTTTGCAAAGAAGGATGCTAGCTCTACTTCCCAGGTGTGGGAATTGAGGCAGAAAAGCATAAACAAGTTGCCAGTGGCAGTGCAGATCCAGAGATCCAGTGACTTGCCCTCCCTTGTCCCAGTTTAGGTAATACATGTATCATTTCTCCTAGGGACACTTTCCTTTCAAATTCTACCTGAACCAAAATAGAACCAAAAAGCACAAAGGCAATCCCCAAGCAACAGAAGAGTGGAAGCTCAAGGCTTGGCTTGGGATCTGTTCAAGGCTTTCAGGAGGTTGCATGACTGAACTGGGACGTATCCTCTTCTTTGGGGGCAATAAGGCTCAGGAAAAGATGAACTAATTACAGTGCCATTTCAGCAGCTTTCAACAATTCTTTTCAACTTTAAAACCCAAATCGGTAGTGAAAAAACAACTTTCTAAGGACCCTTCAAAAAGGGTCAGTGGATGTTTAAAATGTGATTACAGTAAGAACCCAAATCAAAGTTGCAGATTAGGCACCAGTTATGATGAATTTCCAGTCGCAAAGCACAAAAGAATCCCAAGCGTTACTAAATACAACCGAGGGAATTTAACACTAATCAAAGCAAAAAGAGTGAAAGAAAGGGAGCACAGGCACACATTTGATGTCTGCTGGGCAGCCTTATGTTACTACATACCTAGTACAGGACATAATACTTTTCCAATATAGACAGAGATAGTTTTCCAATATATTTTAATCAGGTAAAATGATAAAGTACCACGACTTCCTCAGTTACATTAATATTATATTACTTGTTGCTTTACAACATACAGTATTTGAAAACTGTCCTTCATTAGGAAACAGAAAGTAGCAGGGAAGACATCAGACTGAAAAATGTTACAACTGTTTGCAAAATTAGGCATTGGGATAAAATAAAACAGTTTAAATGAAAGTCACTTTTAACCTAACAGCACTTTAATCAATGAGCCATAGCAGCTGTGCTACTGGGACCTTTCAGTCCCAGCATACTATAAACCACCAGCCCTAAGAGTAGGAATGTTACATTCTCTTCCCTTTCTTCTTGGCCTGTTTCCTAATTTAACCATTCCTCTGTTAAAAGCTCATTAGGCAAGATAACAGACTGCTTTCAAAGCAAGGCAAGAACTAGATTCCTCATCTCAGCCTCCATATGTCATTTTTAAAAATCCTTCCAATAATTAAAAATAATTTCTCTTAAACAACAGGGGGGGGTTTTGACAGGAATACAAAAACTGCCATGACTGATCAGGTTGATGATCCATCTCATCCAGTAACATATTTCTAAAAGTAACTGGTACCGGGTGCTTAACATATCGCTAACTATAAGTAGCAATTTCATTTCATGTCTTTTTCTGACATTTTGAAATGCAATTTTACTTCATAGTAAAATGAAATAATCTGATTCTTTACTGCCAAGTGGTAAGGTCCTATTTCAAAACTCCAGAGAATCACAATCAGACTTGACTATAAGTAAAGTCCTTTTTGAACTCTAGAAGATGGAAAAGTGGGATTTAGAGTTGGGTCTTCCTACAATGTTTTTCAGTTGAAGTTCTTGCTAATCTTTGTTTCAGACAACATTGATAAACACTGGGCCATAAATAAATGACAGATGTCCTTCTCAAAAAGTGCACTTCTTCCTATCAGTTGATCGACCTATACCTTGAAGAACAAGGTTTCTCTCTCTCCTTCTTTTTCTACTTACGAATAACACAACTCTAGGCATTTTTACTATGCAGCATAAATACACCATTTCTAGACTCCCCAAAAGTTTGGTCATGGTGGTATCCCAGTCCCACTGTGTACTGTATGAAAAAGGATATGCAGTCATTTTTGCACATGTACTCTGGCACAGCGAGGGAATGACAGAGTCTCCTGAGTGACACACTCTAGGCCAGCAAAGGAGAGGGGGACCTCAAAAGCCACCCAGGCTAGCGATGAGGGAAAGAAAAGACCAGTGGACACAGACAGGAGAGGAGCATGTGAGGAAATGATAAGAGAATATTGTTCATAGCAATAGAATCCAGGATTTTCCATTATTCCTCATTTCTGTCTAGGTACTGTATTAAAGGAGAATCTTGAGAAGTTTGAAGGGCAGCTTTACAGACATTTATGGAGAACTTTGTCAACACTGCAGCACTGGTGAAAACCTTTACAGAAAATATTAATTTGAAAATACTAAAAGTTAAAGGAGTGAAGACAGAAGATATCACCACGGCCTTACTGGAAAATAGAAGTCAGGATAGTGCTAGCACAAGAAAAACTACACATACAGATAGTAAATCTCAGGGGGCCTTGAAACCAAAATTACCAAGTGTGACGCAGCTGAGAACATGAACTGACAGATTCAAAGGGGGTGAAAGGTTCAAAGGCTTAATTGCAGCTGAAGCTTTCTGAACTGCTATGAATATGGGAAGACCACACATGTGAATGCCAGACAGAGCATTATAAGACGCAGAACTACAAAAATCCATAGGGGAAAAAAAGCTATTCTGGGAATTCTGGAATGGGAACAGATGGGAAGTCACACAGCATTCAGATACAAAAGCCCGCAGAGAAATTCAAGGCAAAGATCATGGACAAACTACACAAAGTATCCAGCAATTTGGCTGCAGCCACTGGAGAAGAGAATTTGAAGAAGAAAGCAGTATTATGAAGAAAGATCAATATCTCTCCAACAGTTACGCTGAACTCAAACTGACGGCCATATATATATCTACAAAAAAAACCCAAAACCTATATATGTTCTTTCTTTGTTCTTACATTAAGAGAAAGTTTAAAAAGAAATATGCAGTTTGCTTTGCTCTGTCTTTCAAGAAGTTCATTACTTTGTACTCCTTTAGCACATCCACTCAGATTTTACTTTTCTTTCATTTTAAGATTATGGTCAATCATTCTGGCTAGTAAAATGTTTCTATGACTATAATGAGTTTCATTTATTTTTGCTTAAGTCTGAACAAAACTAAATACAATATTTTAGCTGAGGCTGTACCACTAGATTATATGAAGGCACTCAGTATCATAATTCAAACCATTCACAAGCTCAGTAATATTTCTTTCCTTTTTTCTGGTTATCCTTGCTGAACACTTGACGCGGCTCGCCTTTT
>VWZS01003941.1:2004-18508 GCA_013397075.1 Rhabdornis inornatus | reverse complement strand
CAGTACGTAGATAGCCTCCTAATAACCACCCAAACAAAAAAAGCATATGTAGCCTAAACAGTAAGCCTCCTAAATTTTCTAAGACTCCAAAAGTACAAAATATAAAAAAAAAGATCAAATAGTAAAACAAAAAGTAATCTACCTAAAATACAAAATCACTGCTAAACAACAAACCTTAAAACAAAATCATAAAAAAGCAATATGCCAAACTCCAAAACCTGAAACAATCAAAAAACTGCAAACCTTTTTAAAAATAACAAAGTAGTGCAAATTGTAAATCTATAATTATGAACTACTTATAAAACTACTGTATGCTCTCATTACAACTAAAAACAAGAACCTTCAATAAACAACAAAAGCCACACGAGCCTTTGACCAACTCAAGAAGGCTCTTATGTCAGCCCCAACTCTGAGACTGCCAAATGTAAGTAAACCATTCTTCCTATTTTCCCATATAAAACAGGGGATTACCCTAAAAATACTAGCCCAAGATCTAAGCCCATATCAAAGAGCAGTTGCTTACTTTTCTAAACAACTAAATGCAACAGCCAAGAGCTAGCCAAGATACCTCCAAGCCGTAACAGCAATTGTGCTAAACATCCAAAAAGCACACAAATTCACCTTAAGCCAAAAAATGACTGTACTAATGTCTCACAGTGTCCGCAGTGCTGGAAGTGAAAATTAGCCACTGACTTTCCCCACAAACATTCCTAAAATACCAAACCATTATAGCAAAACAAGACGATGTCAAAATAGTAGTAACTAATATTGTCAACCCAACTTCTTTCCTCAATGGAAACCAAAAGAAACCAGTACAGCATGACTGCCTGGAAACCATCAAAGCCACCTACTCCAACCACCCAGACCTGAAGTTCGCTCAGTGAAAACACATTTTGAAGGAGGTAACCCTGAAAAAAGCTCTCTTTCTCTTCCGGCAGCAGTGCAGGTAACAGGGCCCGCCTGGCCCTGCGGGCCTGGCAGGGGGGCAGGGCCAGGCCCCCCTGTCTGGGGAGCTGGCATGTCCCTGTAGGGAGGAGGGGTGGCCATCAACAGTGAGTGCTGTAGCTGAGACCCAGGGAGGCTGATTAAGGTCCCAGCCGTTCCCCTTCCTCCCCCTTTCCAGTACGGCCTGAGTCTCCTGAGATCCTGGCACAGCTCCAGCATTGCAGCCTTGCATTCCCCATGTGAAATCTTAACTCTTTCAATGCTCAAATAAGACTTGCAGACCTTTCAATTCTCCCTTGAGTTAGAGGAAAAAAGAATAGAAGAGCTCAGTTTCTTTAGATGGAAGGAAAATGAGAAGCTGCTATGAAGGTTGGCTGAAAATCCTTTTGTACATTGTCGGGATGAACTAATATTGCACTAAATATTCCTATAAACCGTGGAGAAAGACTTGGGGGGGTTGGAGTGTTCCATTTGATAGATTGTTGACCAAAAGCACCTGTGTTAAGGATCCTTCGCCCCCAGGAGAAAAGGGGATCTCTGTTTCTGGAGATGAAGCATGAACAGAGAGAAAGAGAGATGAAGAGAATTTTTGGTTTGGAACAGTTCATTCTTAAAAGTAAATACCCCATGAGTTTAACATGGCCCATAAGCACAGCTTTGGGAAAGCTGTGAAGATGGGAAGAGCTTCACGATTTGCAAGTTTTTTTCCCGGGCGGATGCAAATTGTGAAAGTAAAGCCACAAGAGAACTGTTTTTTTCCCTCCTTGTGGGGAAGTCCCTATGGCCTGACAAGAGGAAACTTCTCTCTCTGAAGTGAATTGAAAAGGACTATTTAAGTTGGGAACTGACTGAAGTAGTTTTTTTCTATGTTTGGTTTGTTGTTATGAAGGTTGGGAGAGGGGAGGAGGGAGTGGTCCAAAGATCTTATTCTGAATTTGTTTTTTTTCTTTCTTTGTGTAATTAATAAATTTCTTTTTATATCCTTTTAAGTTTTAGGCCTGCCTTGCTTTTGCTCCTGTTTCTGTCTCACAACAGAAAATGAGTATACTTAAATTGGCAAATCAAACCTATAACAATCACAAAACATTAGAGCTCACTTAGGAAGTGAAGCACAAGTCAGTCATGTATAAGCCTTACAGTTGCATTCATTAATAGCTAATCAGTGAATTTTCTACCTCTGTTCCAGTCTCCTCATGCCTTTCTTCGCGATCTTATTTCTTTAGCTAACCTTATTGCTTCTGCAATACTTGTGACAACATACTTTGTCCTCTGCTACCATATAGCAAACAACAGTATCAGTATTCCTAGGTGGAATTTACAAGTCATTAGGCATTCTTCTAATTTATATGTTAAATTTATTTCAAAAATTAACATCAGTGAAAGTAAAAGATGTGTTTCTGTTTGCACTATAGCACCAAGTAATTTCAAAAGTAATTCCTAGGAAAAATGCCATAATTTGGCCAGAGTGCTCCCTTTCAGCAGCCATTAATATACTCAAGGCCACTCTCCCACACTGAACTAGAAGGGACTCAGAGTGACAAAACAGCTGTATCATAGGCCCTCCTAAACTCTGAGCCTGTTATTGTCTTCTCTGGTTAAGTGGAAACTGGCTTATATGAAGTTTAGAAAGCTGCATCTCAAAAGGCTCACAGCTCACAGCAGAGCCCAACAGAGCATGGTCTGGCCTCCAGTCTTCTCCTTCCACACTTGACACAGGTTGATGAAAAATCATCTGAGTAGGCTTCAGCAGTGAAGAGATCAGAAGTTACCCTTTGCTAGGGTTAAAAAAATTCTCATATTACTCAATGGTTCCCAAGTGTGGACAATAACATACATAAATTTCTCCATCCTGATGCGGGGTTTCCTGTGTCTTTATCTCCTGTAACAGAATACAGGAAGCAGAAAGGTATCCTGTTTTACCAATCACAGACAAGCAGGTCACACTCTTCATTTCTGAATTGCCATGAGATCACTGTTAAGCAGTTCCTTTCCAATCTGGGTCTGTCTCTTGCCTTTAGCCAGGAGTGTGTACTTCACATTTGAAACTTCATACAGAAACACACATCTGCTTCTATCTTCAGACAGGCCGACTGCTCTTTTGGCTTTCATTCAATTGCCTACTCATGCTTTAATTAGTAATTCTCTTCAAAGGTAGCAGATCTTAGAATTCTTCTCCATCCTAGAGACTCATATTCTTATATTATACAGGTGGGGCTGCCAAAGCCATCCCAGTGTCACCGAGTGAATTCATATTTGTAAATCTTTTTTTCTTTTTCTACTTAAATATTCATACCCTACTGTGCAATGCCCATGGACCAATCACTTTTAGTAGGACTTATGTGAGATATGAGTTTTTTAGCTTAATAAGTAAGTTTTAAATAAGAACGAGTGTTGGGAAGGATAAGGATTTGGCAGGAAGGTCTCACAGATATGTACGGATAACAGAAAGATCTTTGAATGTGGAATCTGAAGAAGGAATAGAAATGATAGCAAGTTTTGATATAGAAGAAAAGAATTGCTGAGCCAGTCTTACTGGGTAACTAGAAGGCAAAGAGCAAGTGAGTTGGAAGGGGCTTTTATGACTTAGAGCAAAGGATAAATCCACCTCAAACAAAAGATGTTTTTACCAAGCAAAAAGATTTTCACAGGCAAACAAGAAAGCCAATGTTGCAAGTGGAGAAAAGATCTCAGAATTTTCCACTGCAAGAAAACTGAAAAAGACCTTCTAGCTTAAACTGTAACATACTAACCTTTGGTGATTGGAAAATAGTAACATGAATATGGTAATGTTAGTAGTTATGATAGGCTATAGGTAATAGTAAAGGTATTGATTGGTTGTCATTTATTAAGATGCTCTGCAATGAAAAGTATATAATGCATTGTAACCAGAACTAGTTAGCTTCAGACTAACCCACAGCTGTGGCTGAAAAGGCTGTGGGCTGGGCTCTTGTCACCCACAACCTGTGAATTGCTGTATCATTTGGATATAATAAACAGCATTTTAAAGAGCCACCTGGAGCCCCACATCCCTCATTTTGGCTCTTACAAACGAGTAATTCAAAAGTCATAATATTGTGTGATTTAGTATGCCATTTGCTTAACTTTACTTGCTTAGCATGAGTAGTTGTATTTACTGAAGCCTTAGGCTGCAAGCTGTATTTTCACCATAGATATGCTTTTACCTAGAATAGAATTCACTTTCTTAGTAATTTTTCTAGTAGCTGGTACAGTACTGTGTTTTGAAGGTGTAGAAGCCCAGAGATTTCTTTGTTCTGGGTGCCTATTTAGAGGCACCCAGCTCAAGCTGACCTGCTGCTATACCACTCTATTAAACTACTTATTTTTATTAAATCCAGCACCTGAGACTGCTGTGGAAAACCTAAGGTTGAGCCTGAAAAAGAAGGAAGTGCACCCAAGAGTGAGTGTGTATTAAAATTCCATTAGCAGACTTATTGGAAACAGAGAGGAGTGTGTGGCCTGATCAGTGTAAACTGCACAAGGAGACAGGGCTGGTGCTTGGCCTGATCAGAGTAAAGCGCACCAGGATAAATAAGTGATGGGAAATATACCCGACACAGAAAAAGGGGTGCCCCTGACCAAGGTACTACAAAACTGGAAAAGAATTTTGGTACAGCAAATTATCAAAAAGAAGTACACAAATATTTTATATCAAGAAGATTGGCCATTTATAACTAGAGATGGAACCCTGGCAGAACAGTAGCCACCACAAGGGAGCTTTGACCAGCACAGACTTACCTTTCAGCAACAAAGACTAAAGGATAGGTTCCCAGGACAAATGGATTACTGGTACATTTGGGATGGTTGGGCGTGGGAGAAAAAACACCCAAGTCAGGTGTGAGATGAAAGAGGTATCACCAAAGGTAACGCTTGCAGTAGCTGAGCCTACTGGCCCAGACAAGTCTCAGATAATTGCTCTGCTGGGTGCCAGACTCTGTCCTATGCTTTCTAGTGTCTTGCCTAATCCTGCTGCTATGCAACAGAGGGCTGTGGTTGGAGCACCACCTGTATTGCAAATATTTACTAAACCACCTTGGAATCCTGGTGACTTGGCTCTATGTGGGAAGTAAAATGCCAAGAGTAAGGAAGGATGCTGAGAAATGTACTCAACTATCTTCCAATATATGCACTGGATACAATCCAAGCTAGGGAGATACCGAGGTGTTGCTGAGGAAATTATTCCAACCTGATAAGAGATAACAAATAATAAGGATGCTGAATTGGCTCAACAGGCAAGAGGTGACAGAAACCCCTGGGCAGCCAATAATCCAAACTGGGACTATAATAACTACTCATTTTTTCATCTACCAATTCCCTAGGGCTGCTCTCAATCCATTCTCCACTCACCTTGTATTTGTGCTTGGGATTTCCCTGACCCAGGTGCAGGACCTTGCACTTGGACTTGTTGAACTTCATGAGGTTTGCACAGGCCCACCTGTCAAGGTCACTCTGGATGGTATCCCTTCCTTCCAGTGTGTCAACTGCACCCCACAGCTTGGTCTCATCAGGAAAATTTGCTGAGGGTGCACTCAATCCCCCTGTCCATGTCACTGACAGAGATGTTAAACAGCACCGGTCCCAACACCAACCCCTGAGGAACACCACTCATCACTTGTCTCCACTTGGACATTGAGCCCTTGACTGCAACTCTTTGAGTGTGACCATCCAGCCAACTCCTTATGCACCACATGGTGCACCCATCAAATCCATGTCTTTCCAGTTTAGAGACAAGGATGTCATGCGGGACAGCGTCAAATGCTTTGCACAAGTCTAGGTAGATGATGTCAGTCGCTCTTCTCTCATCCACCCCATCTGTAAACCGTGTCATAGAAGGCTACCAAATTTGTCAGGCACTATTCACCCTTAGTGAAGCCATGTTGGCTATCACCAATCACCTCCTTATTTTCCTTATGCCTTAGCATAGTTTCCAGGAGGATCTGGCCCATGATCTTGCCAGGCACTGAGGTGAGACTGACCAGCCTGTAGGTTCCTGGGTCTTCTTTATTTCCCTTTTTAAAAATGGGGGTTATATTTCCCCTTTTCCACTGCACATGAACTTGTGCACTTCCAGGTTCCTTAAATGGTCTCAAACCTGATCTTCTCCTCTAGCAGGCAGTTTCTCATTTTCACATTCCCTGCCTTTGCCTTCTGCAACTAGGATGGTACATCTGGAACACCTGCTGGTGAAGACTAAGGCAAAACAGTTGTTGAGTACCTCAGCCTTCTCCATGACCTGGATAACCAGGTCTTCCCTGTCCTTTGGGAGAGGGCCCACATTTTCCCTAGTCTTCCTTTTATCACCAACTAACCCACAGAAGCTTTTCTTGTTGCCCTTGGCATCCCTGGCCAGGTTTAGTTCTGTTGGAGCTTTAGCTTTCCTAACCTGATTCCTGGCTGCTCAGACAATCTATATTTCTCCCAGGCTACATGTCCCTGCTTCCACCCTCTGTAGGCTTCTCTTTTGTGTTTGAGTTTGTTTGTCCAGCAGCTGCTTGTTCATCCATGCAGGCCTCCTAGCATTTTTGCTTGATTCCCTCTTCATTAGGATGCATTGCTCCTGAGCTTAGAGGAGGCGATCCTTGAACATCAACCAGTTCTCTTGGACCTCCCTTCCAGGGCTTTATCCCATGAGATTCTACCAAGCAGATCCCCAAAGAGACCAAAGTCTGTTCTCCTGAAATTCAGGGCAGTGAGCTTGTTGTACATCCTCCTTGCTGCTGCTCTAAGGTTCTCGAACTCCACCATTTCATGGTCACTGCAGCCCAGGCTGCCCTTGAGCTTTACATTCCCCATTAGCCCCTTCTTGTTGGTGAGAACAAGGTCCAACATAGCACCTCTCCTTGTTGGCTCCTCTATCACTTGGAGAAGGAAGTTGTCATCAAAATAATCCTGTAAACTCTTGGATTGCTTGTACCATGCTGTGGTGTTGTCCTTCCAGCAGATACTGGGGTGGTAGAAGTCACTCCCTCTCATGAGGACCAGGGCTTGGGAACTTGAAGCCACTTCTACCTGTCTGTAGAGGGCCTTATCAGTTTGGTCTTCCTGGTTGGTTGGCCTATAGCAGACCTCCACTATAATGTCACCTGTCCCTCCTCCCTTTAATCCTGACCCATAAACTCTCGTTCGGCTCTTCATCCATTCCCAGGCAGAGACCCATTCACTCTAGCTGGTCACTGACATTTTCATTTTGTCACAAGTTCTAAAGTACCAGAACTAGAACTAGTATGTTATATATATGCAAAAGGGGTTTGAGGAAAAAAGGAAGTATGTTCAATTGTGTCAGTCCACACCACCTGAAATACAGGTACCTTATATACAACCTGGAGATGGAAGTGTTAATTAATGTATTTTCACAAAAATCTAAATTAGAACCCAAATGAGAGAGGCCATATGCTGTCTTAATGTGTTCTAATTTTGCTTTTAAAGTTTTATGAAAAGAAAATTGGATATACCATTCTCATGTCAAACGAGCAATGAATAACCAACCAGCTAACAAATATCTGTATTGGAAAGAATCTATACCAAAGACATGAAGTGGAGAATCTCACTACTCTTGGTGCTGTTAATCCAGAGGACCACAACTGCATGGCTAAGTATAAAGTCAATGGATGACCCACTGTGGTGTAAAGTTAACAAGACTAAAGGGGAGGTATGTGACATAGACTTTTATGGGATGGGTGACCGAACCTTGGAAAACCCAATCAAAGAGCTCTCTTTTTGCAAATTGGATACAGCTCAAAATCTAACTTTGATAGAGATAATCAGCAAGAGGAAAGTTCATTGTTCCAATACTACTAACTGTTGTTTAACATTCAATTCCAGTTGTTGTGTATGGTTGGACACACGATTTCAAGTAAATAGAATATATGTTAATGTGACACAAAAAAATTCACTTTCACCTAGATATGCTTTTGACTAGAATAGACTTAATTTTCTTCTCAGTAGCTGGTACAGTGCTGTGTTTTGGATTCAGTATGAGAATAATGTTGATAATACACTGATGTTTTAGTTGTTGCTACATAGTGCTTACTCAAAATCAAAGACTTTTCAGTTTTCCATGCTCTGTCAACCGAGCTAGTGCACAAGAAGTACAAACCAGAAGATAAAAAGGCTACAGCCATCATCAGAAGTTGTGACTTGACAAGATAAGAACAGTTAGTGGCCTGTGTGGACACAGAGAAAGAATACAATTAAAGGNTGTTTTGTTGTCAATCTTTATAGTTGTTGTTGTTTCTGCTGTTTGCCTTGTTAGATATATTAGTAAAGAACTGTTATTCCTATCCCCGTATCTTCTGCCTGAAAGCCTCTGATTTGCAACTATAGTAATTAGAAGGGAGGGGGGTTGCATTCTCCATCTCAGAAAAAAGGGGTTCTTGTCTTTCTTTAGCAAATACCTGTCTTTCAAACCAAGACAAAGGGTTATAAGACCCCAGACCAAAAATTACCATTGGACCAAGAGGTGTGTGCAAGGTATGTGAAGAATGGGTGAAGAACGTGTGCATAGACTACGAGGGCATAAAAGTCTAGGGTTTTCTTTGTTTAGGGTCCCTCTCCAGAAGCACCCAGGTCGAGTTGACCTGCTGATGTACCACTCTTAAATTATTTATTTTTATAAAATCAGATGCCTGAGACTCTGCTGTGGGAAACCTAGGATCAAGCCTGAAGAAGGAGGAAGCACACCTGAGAGTGAATGTGTGTTAGCAAGGAGTCGAAAGGGTCATCCATTGGCTCACTGGAGCTGCCTACTATGAAGGGACTCTGGTGGAAGCAGTTAAAATCTCAGGTGGTGTGTGTGTGACTCCTTGAATGGTGTGAGAATGCTCAGGCATTGGCTTCACCTTTAATACAGTTCTTAACATACAAGACTCATTTAATAACTCTTCAAATCCCTTTGTCTCTCAAGGGTTTGTTAGCAGTAAACCAAAAAAGTTGCAAATTGCCTTCCCTTCATTCTAACAAGAGTCAGGCTACATCATGTGCTCTGCACATTAGTAGCAATTAAGCTATAAAAAAAGAACTAATATCTGTGTCATGTGAAATGTAGTCACATTTTCAGAAGTTAACTGAACACTAACAGAATGGTTATTTCAACTGCAATTTGCTACAGGTCTTCATTTCAATCCTCCCACTTCTTGAAGCATCTTACCAGTTCCATCATCTGCATCATTCTGACCAGTCTCCCCAATCTCTGATTTTGTCCCAAAGCCATCAGTGGCAGAAGACTCCATATAGTCTGCAGGGTTAAATGTCCTAAAGTTTTAAAAGTTTAAAAATGGACAAGAACACATGGGTCATTCAATGAACATAGATGTCATCATTTTTATCTGAAGTTGCATTAGGTTTAACTTCTTGATTTCCACATAATCTGTCTTGATAGTTTTGGTTTCAAAAATTTTTCCTCTATGAGCAGATACAGATAAATAGGGAGAAAAGAAGGGGAGAAAAAAAAGTGAAGAGACTGAAAAAAATTACTGTAGAGAAATTGAACTAAACCAACAATTCCTGAAATAGCAGTTAACAGCAATACCTACTCCTCCAGTCTTATAAAGCATTAGTTTATATGCGCAATGATAAGCCTCTCTCAGCTGATAGTTTCTCAGAAGGTGGCTTACTGATGAGAAACCAGTATCATGTCCTTTCAGAGCACCAGACCTGTGCAGGACAGGAGTCAGAATATCAGTAAGACTATTTCAGAATGCACTCTTGACACCAATGCCAAAACACACAGATGAAGCTAAAAGGTGAAAAAGGATCACTGAAGAAAAACCTCTTTTCAGTTTATCATCTACAAGTATGAACAAGAATTATCAGAAAAGTAGAATGGATCTTCTGTTCATCATGATATCAATGATGTCACATGAAATGTCATTAAAGGCAAACACTGAGTGAAAGTAGTGGAGGCTACACTTCATGAAGCAAGTTATTCCACCAAAACTGAGAACAAACTTTAGAGCTGCTGAGTAACTTCTTTTGATTTTGTTTTAGGGTCGAAGTACATCCAAACAGCTAAAGCATGAAACCTCAAAAACAGGAGAAAGTTTACAATCACTAATCTTTCTGGTTTTATATAGAACTTGAAAGTTCTACATTACACTGAAACAAATCTTTTTTTAATTGACCTAGAACTATATGCACCACACAAAACTTTCAGTCTCCAAGACACTACTGATGGCCGCTACTCATAGGTACAAATGGGCTCCCCAAGTTTGAGATATTAACATTGAGTGAACTTACATTAGGTTTTTATAGGTGTGTCTAGGTAGAAATACTGGTTTAAGACAAAAATAATCCATTAATAATCTAAGACATTTTGAATTTTTGTATCTATACAGGTTTATCAAACATTCAGCAATATTAAGACACACAGTGGCAACACTCAGTTAATATTGCCAGTGAGTTTGATCCTTGTCAAAATCTGTGCTCTGTTTCTTACCCCATGCCTTGGGCTGAAAACCTCCCCGCTCCTCTCCCTCTGCCACGTCCAAACCCTAGGAGAGAAAACACCATTTAACAGCAACAGCAGAGGAGCCACCAGTCACTAGTCTGTCATGTTAAAGACTGCCACAGTTGAACAAAACTACCATAGTTGAAGTTAAATATCATTTACTTCCCAAATTTCCCTAACACATGCAAGTAAGCCACAGTTCATCTAAGATTTTCAGTAGGACTTGCACTTCTTTACTATCTTTTCTGTATCTAGTGAAGTAGATCTAAATGCCAAGACTTTACCTAAAGAATCATCCCATGAGACTGCTATTGCTAAATCATTAGACATTGTTCAAAATTTCATTTAATTTTTCCCTCTTGCCTAAATGCATTAAAATTCCAGCCTTCCTGCATACCTTGATCTCTCAAGAAATTCCATCACTTCTTATCTGTGAGAAGAAAGTTTAAATATTCCATTTGCTTCCTTCTCTGACTCAGCCCACCCCTACCCTCCTGTGCTTTCACCAACCTGTTCCAACACATTCTTTCTGTTTCCCCTTTAAGCATAACTACTGACATGAAAATTATCCAATTCAAATTACTCAAACTTCCTTTTTATCACCCATGAAGAATATTAATTTCTATTTTAACAACAACAAATATTTGTTGCCTCCAATTTCAGTTACCAACCTCAGTTTACAAGCTTCTTAATATAGTGAATGGCTTTATTTTCCATGTTGCATAGTGCCATGAAACATGAAACTTTTTGTGTTACTTAACCATCCATAAAGCACACGTCTATGCAAACTGTTAGACAGTATTTCTTACATGTGGCATATTTCTACATAGTTCTGGTGGAATTTTTTTCTTTTTTATAACTTCAGTATCTGAGGCTTCTTCAGTTTGTTGGGTTTTTTTGAAGGAGACTATGTATATTATTTTGTATTACAAGAGTTGCTGTTGAGAACAAAGTGATGTTTATTTTAATGACAAAATTGTGTGGTTATAAAAAGTCACTGAAAAACTACAAGCTTACCAGAGCACAAAAGTTGTAATCCTAAGTCACTAATTTACTGCTTGTCCAAACATCAGAATTACCTATGAAAGGCTTCAAATTTGGATCAAAATTACCCCTTATTTTGAGGGGATCATCTAAACTGAATAAACAGTAGCTCCAAGACATGGTAAATTCAGTTTAGAAAGTCCCTATTTTAATGACTTTCCTTTTCCTTCCCTCACCACTTGTTCTCCTCCTTGCCCTAGTTCACTGTCTATGTTTTAAAAGACATTTCTGGACCTCTACAATACTGTGGTGGTTTGACCTTGGCTGTAGGTCAGGTGCCCACCAAAGCTACTCTTATCACTCCCCTCCACAAATGGACAGGGGAGAGATCACTCACCAATTACCATCAGAGACTAAACAAACCTGACTTGGAGAAATTAATTGAATTTATTACCAATCAAAATCAGAGTAAGATAATGAGAAGTAAAACAAATCTTAAAAACACCTTCCCCCACTTCCCCCTCCTTCCCAGGCTTAACTTTATTCCCGATTTTCTACCCCCTCTCCCCCAACAGTGCAGTGAGATGAGGAATGGAGGTTACGGACAGTTCATCACATGCTGTTTCTGTCGCTGCTTTCCTTCAGGTAAAGGAGTTGTTCCCCTGTTCCTGCATGAGGTCCTTCCCATGGGAGACAGTCCTGCATGAACTTCTCCAATGTGAGTCCTTCCCACAGGCTGCAGTTCTTCATTAACTGCTCGAGCGTGGGTCCCTTTCACAGGGTCAGTCCTTCAGGAACAGGCTGCTCCAGCATGGGTCCCCCACAGGGTCACAAGTCCTGACAGCAAACCTGCTCCAGTGTGGGCTTGTCTCTCCGTGGGGCCACAGGTCCTGCCAGGACCCTGCTCCAGCACAGACTTCCCACAGGGTCACAGCCTTCTTTTGGGCATCTACCTGCTCCAGCATGGGGTCCTCCACAGGCTGCAGGTGGGTCTCTGCTCTCCTGTGAACCTTCATGGGCTTCAGGTAGGCATCC
The DNA here is from genome assembly GCA_013397075.1 of Rhabdornis inornatus. NCBI lineage: Eukaryota > Metazoa > Chordata > Aves > Passeriformes > Rhabdornithidae > Rhabdornis > Rhabdornis inornatus. The sequence continues at coordinate 6,081 of VWZS01003941.1, read as the reverse complement.
TGCAGGTCTTCACCATGGGCTGCAAGGGAATCTCAGCTCTGGCACCTCCTGCACCTCCTTCACTGACCTTGGAGTCTCCAGCACTTTCTCACATATTGTCACTCGTCTCTTGCAATTACTTCTGTGCAATATTTTTTTCCCCATCCTTAAATATGTTATCACAGAGACATTACTACTGTTGCTGATTGTCTCAGCCTTGTCCAGAGGTGGATCCGTCTTGGAGCTGGCTGGCATTGGCTCTGTCAGACATAAGAGAAGCTTCCAGCAGCTTCTCGGAGAAGCCATCCCTGTAGTCCCTCCCTCCCCTTGCTACCAAAACCTTGCCATGCAAACCCAAGGACTTCTTAGAAATATCAAATTAGCAGGATAGCTTTATCCCCATTTTGATGAAACGGTTTACCCCTATTCTATACAGGATGACAACCATGTAAACCTGCAGAGGAAGGATTCTCATCTATCAATGCAGAACAACAAGAACACAGAAAAATGAAGTCTGACACTAGGCCATTTTCCCCTCTTTGCACTCTTTTCACAATCTTCTGAAGAGAAGAGACAGAGATTAGGAAAGGGGTAACAACTACAACCTGGCAGTTGCCACCCCTCTTCACTGAGCCCACACATGGAGCTGTTCTCTTTGCTCTGTCATAAACAGTGTCCCAGACCCTGCTGTACCTATCTGATAACTCAGCCTTCTAAATCTCCTTGCTCAGCCTACCTCTTCTATTGCTCTTCTCTCCTTCACCCACCTAAAATCCACAATCTGGGAAGCTGATTCATGGCATTACAGGGTTGCAGCTTTAGAAGTCAGTGCACTCTGGATTATCTTTCTGCTTAATAAATATTGGTTTTGTTGGTTTTCTTAAAAGAGTAGAACCAGCTAGAAAAGTTTACTTGGGGACACTGTACTTCCTACAGCTATCAATACAGCATTAAACACCATTTATTAATGATGCACAGAAAAGAGATAAGTTTTTTTACAAACTCAACTACAAGACTGACTGGGAGCTGCAAATCACAGTAACAGTCAAGCAGAAATATTTTTGAGTGCGGCAGACATTAGGTACAAAGAGAGTAGCTGGAATAGCTAGCATGAAAGTAGAAATAGATTTTAGAAGAGGAAGTAAGTCTCCCCAGCCTCCCAAGTGCAAAAGTCTGAAAAAAAAACTTTAGCATATTACACATAAGATTTTTAGCAAACAAGGCATATGTAAGATACCATACCAGGATGGGCACAATAAACTACTGGCTAAAAACAGCAATGAGAACTTCTAACAATTTTAGAAACTGCTAGAAAAACATCATGTTGTTCCTGAAGCTCCATACACAGTCTTAGACTAATAGTCAGCAAGGCATTTTCAAAGTGATCTGGTATAAAAAGTTAATCCTGAACTTGAATTTCATGTACATTCCCTTAACTTCATGAAGCTGTGTCTATGCCTTCTGTCAAAACTGAAATTAAGTTTAATCAACAAATGCAACAAAAAGTATTCTAGTGAAGACAAAAGAGCAGTACCAAACCACAGGGTTAGCACTAAATTCAAATCTGTAAGACACTTATGAAGAACTGATTCAAAATATGGGACAGTGAGTACCCACCACTGAAAGACCACCCTGACACAGAATCTCATACTTCACGGTCATTAATGCAAGATGCCAGTGGGAAGGGCTGATATTCTCCAACACAATCAAATCACTACTATAGTCTTAAATTCTCATGCTAAGAAAGTTACTTCATTGCCAAAATTAAAACATGGTCTTAAAATAATTAAAAGGCACACAGTCTTCTAACATAGAGAAGTTAGTCATGAAGCAACTGTGAGTGGCCATCAGGTATTTCCAAACTTTTGCTACTTTTTAACAGTGACTAAAAGGTCAGTGAACAAACAGGGCTTCACACAATTCAGAGCAGGGACCCATATTCTGAGCATGCAATCCCTCAGTAACTTAAACTCATTTAAATCAGAACTACTACAACAGAAGTTTCTCACTAGTGATCACAACTCTGCTCTTTCCTGCACTAAGCTTTGAACATACTGTCAAAAAGTACGTGAGCACAAAACCACCATCAGAAAACAAAATTATTAGGTCACTGTTGTATCAGCTCTTCAAACCAGTTTCCCACTTGCTAAATGCCAGAAAACCAGTCACCTTTACACAAGGATAAGCCACCAAAACCCCTGTTGTCCCCAGCTACCACGCTGCCTGCCCCCTTTTTATTTTTTTGGCTTGGTTAATTTTAAACTTAGATCAATCCTTTAATAAAGTTCAAATGTACCAGGAGACAGACAAGATCAATTCCTCCCAGCAGTAATGCCAGTTTATGCTTTTAACATAAAAAGTATAGCTTTAACACTACTCTAAAGAGATGAATAAATATTATTTATATTACAACAGCCAATGTTCACTAAAAATTTTTTTCCTGTAGTAATTCACAATCAGCAATTTTTCTAACAATATTTTTATATACTGACAAAAAGACAAGAAGTGACGTGACAGTAGCTCATTAAATCTTCCACTGAGTCTAAAGGAATAGACTTTCTTACAATCAATCAGCATATTGAGCACAAAAGCAAATAATGGAATCAGGCAAATAACAAAATTACACACACCTCCCTCAGTTGACTAGGTTCACATTAGTCACTACTTATTCAATTTATATTTTTCTTTTTTGGAATGAATTATAGAGAAGTCAACCTAGGCAGACAGTGAGATTTTGTTTCCACTAAAACTCATTGGGGGTTAAAAACACTTAGAATTACTCAACCAAGACTTCACTCTAGTACCATCCATGCTTAGAAAGAATTGTTCATCTCATATACAACTATTCTTCCCACAAAACAAATGCACACTGCATGGGAGTATGAGAAAGGTGTGTAGCATCACAACTCAGATTGAAGCACTCCATTAACTTAATAACCTAATCTGTAAAATCCAGTTTTCTGAGCTTGCAGACCTAAATCTTTCCACTGCATCAAGAGATGCTTTATTTTGAAATTCATATTTTCACACAGACAGGTTTAATCAGGTGAAGACACTTTAAGGTTAAGAAATAGATGTAAGAACAGTAAGGGAATGCAGACTGGAAGTGCAGGCAACACCTTAGATTTGTGCTTAACTCTGACTACACAATTGTGGTTTCGGTCCTAGAGAGAGGGAAAAAGAGCAACAACACACATGGACCTTTTTAGGGAAAAAAGGCCAACTTTATTGAGTGGAGAGCTTGTATTTAAAGCATGTTACCAGAGACTAGAACAGGACAGTAGCTCACTGGCTAATTGGGATAAACATCCAGGAGACCAGGCCTCAGGATGTATCCCATGGGAAAAACAACAGTTGTTAATCTTTATTATGACTAGCACTCTGTTTTTCACCAGATTCTAAGTTGTTTTTGACCATTTATCACCTCGGGAAATTTCCTTTCTTTCTGCAGCTAACATCAGCTTATCAGCCCGCGAAGCAAGAAGGATTCAGGCTTGAGAGAAAAGATTCTCGAGCTGTAATTTTGCAGCTCCCTAGGTGTCTCTGTCCACACACAATAATCAAACAGTCCTGGTCTCTGCTTTGGAAATACAGAGCCAGCCATCCTCCCAGCAGACACCAAGGTGACAGAAGTTTAAGCCTTACAAAGAGATAAGGAGGCTAAGTATAGAAAATTCATATTCTAGGTATTCCATATTACCAAAATGAACACTGAAGTTATATTCAATATATTATAATATCTTGATATTAATTATATATACATTACCATTCAAATAATTTTGTCTTATTAGTTATCATAAAGCTAGAAGCATTAAATCAGTTTCATAATATAATGCATGTACTCTAGTAACCATTTTTAGAATCAGAATAATTAAGGTTGGAAAAAACCTCCAAGATTAAGTTCAACTGTTGACCCAGCACCAACATAATATCCCCAAGTGCCACATCCACATGCGTTTTGAACACTTTCATTTTCTTGTAGTGAGGGGGCAAAAATTCAACTCAGGATTGGAGGTGTGGCCTCACCAGTGCCCAGTACAGGGAAATGATCATTGCCCTGGTCCTGCTGGCCACACTATTGCTGATACAGGCCAGGAT